>PISX010007827.1:0-86462 GCA_004024625.1 Mellivora capensis
GCCTATGGTATTTTGTTATAGCATCCCAAGCTGACTTAGGCACCTCCTGATACAATGGGCCATGAAGAACATAACATCAGTTCTGGGTATTCCTGCCCAAACTGCACAACTTGAATTGAAATCATGAGAAAATATCACACAAACCTAAACTGAGGGACATTCAACTAAAAAAACTGGCCTGGACTCTTCAAAACATGAAACACAAGGAAAGACTGAGGAATTGTTCTAGATTAAAGGAGCCATGGCAACTAAATGTAATGCATGATCCTAGACTGGATCCTGAACAGGGTGGGAAGGGAGAATAATTATAAAGGACTTCATTAGGACAACTGCCAAAAGCTGAAATACGGATTTTGGATTAAATAATGTGAACTTTCTCACCCTGATGAAAGGTTATATGAAGGAACTTCATTTCTTTAAAGTTTTTTTCTTTATTTAATCTCTACACCCTCTGCAGGGCTCAAACTCACAATCCCGAGATCAAGAGTTGCATGCTCTTCTGAGCCAGCCAGGCACCCCCTAATAATGAACTTCAAAGTGTGCTATTCAAAGGGTATTCCCTGGCCTAGCCACATAGGCACCATCTGGGAGTTTATCAGAAATGCAGAGTCTCAGGCTCCACTCCAGGGCTGACATATCAGACGCTGTATTCTAACAGCCTGGTGATTCATGTGCAGTCGAGTGAGAAGTTCTACTCTAAGGCTATTTTTTTTCCCTAGGAAAACCCCAAAGCTAACATCATACTTAAGAGTGAAAGAATAAATATCTACCCCCCTCCGGTCAAGAATAAGACAAAGATGGCAACGTTCACCTCTTATTTCAACCTTGTACTAGAGGTTCTAGCCATGGAAATTAGGCAAGAAAAAGTTATAAAAGGCATCAGATTGGAAAGGAAGAAGTAAAGCTATCTGTATTTGTAGATGACATGATCTGGTATGTATAAAGTCCTAAGGAATCCACTAAGAAGCTATTAGAATTAATAAATGAATTTAGCAAGGTGATGGAATACCACATTGTTATACAAAAATCAACTGTATTTCTATACATACAATGAACAGCAATCTAAGAATGAAATTGAAAATATAATCCCATTCATAATAGCATCAAAAATAATAAAATACTTAGGAATAAACTTTTTTAAATACAAAACTTATACACTTATACACAACAAATACAAAACCAAACTCCACTGAAAGAAATTAAACACCTAAATAAATAGAAAGATAGCCTATGTTCATAGATTTGAAGACTTATTATTGTTAAGATGGCACTATTCCCCGAATCAATCTAGAGATTCAACACAACCCCTGTCCCAGCTGGCTTCTCTGCATAAATTGACAAGCTGGTGTGCAAATCTGTATGGAAATAGAACCCAGAATAGTCAAAACAATCTTGAAAAAGAAGAACAAAGATGGAAGATTCATACTTTGTAATTTCAAAACTAACTACAAGTCTATAGTAACCAAGACATTACAGTACTGGCATAAAGACAGACTTCCAGATCAGTGGAATAGAATTGAGAGTCCAAATATTAAACCCGCACATATACGGTTAATTGAATTTCAACAACAGTAACAAGATCATTCAATGAAGAATCATTTTTTTCAACAACTGGCACTGGGAAAACTGGGTATCTGTCTGCGAAAAAATAAAGCTGGACCCCTGCTTCCTACCATGTACCCCCTCCACCAAGCCCAGCAGGGGCAGGCCTCTTTATAGCCAGAGAAGGAAGCCCCTACATGGTGGTCACAGTCAAATGATTTCTGAGGGTGGGCTATGTAGGTAGGCCCACTTGCCCCTACTCCATTCTTTCCCCAATACTCTGGGAGAGCCCCATCTTCCTACAGGGAGATTTTCATGGACAACCCTGAGCAAGCTTTTTGGAGTCAGCCAGTGGGATCCATGGGAGCAGCCTGGCCAGGGTTGCCTTCCCCAGCCAAGTAACTGGGTTCCAGTAAACCTTTCCAGAGAGACAGGGCCCTGCCCACTGATATGGGCCTCCCTCCAGTCACCGGGGTTACTAAGGCTTGATGCTCACAGCCTAAGGCTAATTGGCTGCCTGATAAAGCCATCCTCTCTCCTGCTGAAGGACTGGGGCCAGGCAGCTGGGGTGGGCAGGTGCCTCCTCCACACTGCTGCTAACTGAACAAGGAATGTACACTTAATCCAAGAAGAGTCAACTAGGCTTTCCCTCTGGAGAGACACAGAGTAAGCAGTCAGGGGATGCAGGGCATTGGAGCTGGGAAGTCTTAGAAAATGGGAGCATGACAGGGCAAAGACTGGGGCAAGAAAATGAGAAGTGAAGGGAGTAGAACAGATAGGGGAAGAAATAGACCTCAGGGAGAAGCTAAGGCCAGGTCTGGAGAGAGAAAGGCCTGGAGGCCTGGAGGGCCACTCAAAGTGTGGTCCTGGATGGCAGCATGACTATCATCTGAGCCTAGTTAGAAATGCACAATCTTGGGGCACCTGGGTGCTCAGAAGGTTAAGTGTCCAAATCGTGATTTCAACTTAGGTCAGGATCTCAGGGTCCTGGGATCGAGCTCCGTGTTGGACTCCCTGCTCAGCGGGGCGTCTGCTTCTCCCCACTCTCCCTCTGCCTGCCCCTCCCCCTGCTCATGTGTGCTCTCTCTCTTTCTCTCTCTCTCAAATGATAAATAAAATCTTTTAAAAACCCAACAGAATAACTACAAAAAAAACAGAGATAAACACAAAAGACAAATGACAAACAGGGAAAAATATTTGCAACTCATATCATGCAGATCCAATCTCCCCAGTATATCAAGACTTCCTATAAGTTAATAAGAATAAAGATCAGAAAACAATAGAAAACTAGGCAAAAACAGGAATAGGCAATTTACAGGAAAAGAAATTAAAATGGCACTGAAGCATAGGAGAAGCCCAACTTCATTCATAGTAACAGAAATACAAATTAAAGGTCCCCTGCGAGACCTTTTTTCACCTTTCAGATTGGAAAAAAACAAAAAGCAGGATAACACATCTTGTGGTGAAGCTGTGGAAGTACAGAAGGGTCCAGCTCCAGGCAGGGGATCTGGCACCACCCACTGAAAGCACACACGTCCTTGTGACCAAGAAACTCACTTCTATAAAAACTTTCACATATATTTACTCATATGTGAATGAGCATTTGTACAAGATTATCACAGTATCTGTATTGTAAGGCAGTGGAACCGCCCAAATGTTCCTCAATATGAGGTGGGTTAAGTACCTTTTGATACCTCCTTACAATGGAGTACTAGTGTACAGCTTTAAGAAGAAAAAAGGAAAGAAAACAGAAGCAACTATGGGTTGACATGGAATGGTCTTCAGGATACACTATTTAGTGGGAAAGGCAAGATACAGCACAATATGCCATGGGAACACAAGAAACAAGTGACAGGGGTTCCCTGTCAGAGAGGTTGGGAGACTAGGTATTTGTATTTATATTTATATTTTGTATTTATATTTTTTAAATGTGCTGTCTTGGGCAAACTCCCCTTGTGCACCTGCTACCTGCTGTATAAGACCGGCCTGTGGGGGGCGCCTGGGTGGCTCAGTTGGTTAAGCATCTGCCTTAGGATGAGGTCATGATCTCAGGGTCTGGGATCCAGCCCCACATGGGGCTCCCTCCTCATCGGGGAGTCTGCTTCTACCTCTCCCTTTGCCCCTCCCCCCAACCCCCCTTCATGCTCTCTCTCTCTCTCTCTCTCTCTCTCTCTCTCTCTCAAATGAATAAAATCTTTTAAGAAAAAAGAAGAGCCTTTGTGCACAGAGAAGTTCACACCACAGGCCCTCGGTGTTCTGGCTCCAGACTGAGCCTCAGCAGAGCGAGCCCCGCCGCTCCAGCCCCACCTGCTGAGGGAGGAGAGTACAGGCCCAGCCTGTGGCCAACACCCTGTCTAGCTTTGCCTCAGCTGCATGTGGTCCTCTGTCCTTTGCCTCCTGTTCATGGTGGCCCCCACTGGAGAGGTTGTCCCCAACAGGCAGTGGTCTCAGAAGATTCCCAGATCCTGCCGTGGGCTGTGAACCACACATGGTGCCAGCTTAGCTCCCAATAACCATATTCAGGCCTGTCTATGGTCTGTGGGAGCCTTGCTGGATTTAACCCAATCTAGGACCCTGGAGTTGGCAAAAGATACCCACTGACTCTGGGTGACTCTGTGTTTCCCTCGGCAGCCAGAGTCCTTCTTTGCCTCTCCAAAGTGGGAAGCCTGATCTTGGGTGTCCTAATAATGTGCTCCCTGAAGCCTCACCTTCCTGGAGACATGAGCCCCCCACCCCCACCCCACCATGTTACCTTCTGTTCTGTCTTGACTTTGGCATTGTAGAAGGATATGGAGTCCGGGCCCTCGGGCAGCATCCTCTGCTGCAGCTGGTTGAACTTGTCCTGGTCATCTTCTCCCTAGGGGAGGCTCAGCTCAGTCCCTTTTGCCTGCCATTATTAGGATCTACCCTGACAGGGCCTGTGGGGGGCATCAGTGCAGCCCCTCGCAGGGTGTGCAAACCCCCACGCAGGGTAGCTCATAACCCCCAGCCCCATATTTTCCAGACACTCTGTAGCTGCCACCTGGGAAGGATGAGCTCCCTCAGAAAGGTGGCAGCAGCAAGTGATGTCTTCTGTGTCCCCATCCTCCATAATGGGGGAGAGACCTGGACCTGTTCATTTGCCCAGACCAGCCGTGGGAGAGTCTGGGAGCATCCTATACACTGCCATCTTTGTGGAGAAAACAGAGGACAAAGGGTACTGCCCCCCAACCCTGTGCTCATCCACTGTCCCCACTCCAGCCCCTGTGGCACTCACCAGAGATACGAGCCTGCTGATAGGCACCATGCCCGGCCGGATGCTGCTACCTGGTTTCAGGGACACTTGCATGTCCTCGGGGATGAAGAAGGATTCATTGTACCAGATATCAAATTCTGCAGGGAGGTGGGAAGACAGCACTGTGAGGTGCTGGGGAGGCCCTGAGGAAGCAGGTAAAGCCTGTGTGTGTGCTTGCCACAGGCTCACCCTCTGTTCGCTTCCTGCTCTAGGGTCTCGCCCTTTCCTGTCTCCCTTTCCGGCTCTCAGAGTCCTGGGAACACTTTGGAAGCCCCTGCCCAGCCCCAGACTCTATCAGAGAGAAACTCTGACACAGCTTCCAGAACCCAGGTGGTGGCCTGGCCCTCTGCCTCCCGTGACCTCAGGTGGCCGGCCTTCCCAAATGGCACACCTGTGAGCAGGCGGTGACGACACTGATCCACTAGGTGCTGGCAGTACTGGATCTCAGCCCTGAGGTCACGCAGGTCCTGATACTCAGCCCGGTACTGCTTCTTGAGGTCTTTGAGCTTCAGGATCAGCAGGAATTCCTCCTCGTCGATGATCATCAGCCCCTTGTTTTCATACTCGCCTGCAGGGACAGAGGAGGTCAGAGAACGAAGTGCTCACCTGGGGCATGGGGAGGAAGGCGTTCTGGAAAGAAGGAACAAAGTGCTGGCAAAGCACGAAGACCACAGACTAGAGGAAGGGCTGGGGTGTGGGGCGGAGGTGGGCAAAGCATGAGGAGGCCAGGCCACCAGGACGCATCTCACGGGAAGAGGGAGTTCAGCTTGGAGGGGGCCACACTGGCAACTTTAAGAACAGGACGGGTGGGCAGGGGAGAGGGTAGAGATGGCACACGCTTCACACTTATTTTGATCTTAAACCTCACTGGCCAAAGATAGTTCAGTAATCATCTCAACTGAATGGACGTTTACGTTTTTTGTGAGTCATAGACACGAACTGCCACCACAGGCTAGCACCACAAGGCACCCGGGCAAGGTTATGAATAACAGAGAGTGTGAATCTGTATTATGTCAAAAGGCTATCAGAGGCTCCAGGAGGAAAGGAGTCCGTTGTGCTGTTTGTCATCTCATGGTCTCTACATGAGCTTTTAAGGTCAGATGAGGGTTGCTGAGTTAAGATAAAATAACATGGTCTGTGGAGCCATGCACTCAGCTGGCCGCTGGCCACTGCCCACAGGACCTTGAAAGCTCAGCATAGGCATCATGTCAACCCCACCAGGGCTGTGGGGCTCCCACCCCCAGGAACCCTGGAGAGTGAGTCTTCCATGTGACTGAGGGGTGTGGCCAGGGAAGGGGGCCAGAGGCATTAGGCAGTCTCCAGGTGTCCTTCCACTGATATTTCCTGGGGAAAAATTAAGGTACATATTCACTGACACCATTTATGGAGAAGCAATTAGGAATCTTGAATTGGTCCCAATTCAAGAAGTCTAGAGTGGGAGGGGGTATATAGTGCCCTCCCCCCTCAGTCCCCGCCTTTCAGTGCAGAGTGGCCTGGTCTGTGTGCTGTGGGCAGTCCCCAGTGGGGTCACTGTGATAGACACAAGTCCTTCACAGAGTAAAGTCTTTACAGTATTCTGTTAACATGGGGAGGGACCGTGAACACTTCGTGTCCCACTGGGCATGGGGGGGTGGTTCCTCTGATTATCACCAAGGAAAAAAACTTCAAAGAGTTGAACCTAAAATGATTTTTCATTTTTCTTTCACAAAACACTAATTAACATGCCAAATTTGCTGACCTTTCTGGGCCAATAAGTGGCTATCAATCAAAATGAATCAAAAAACAAATTTCCTTGATCTAATTCCTCAAGATAAAAGTATTTTATTTGTCACTTTTTTAAAAAGATTTTATTTATTTATTTGTCAGAGAGAAAGAGCGAGAGACAGCGAGAAAGAGCGAGCACAGGCAGACAGAGTGGCAGGCAGAGGCAGAGGGAGAAGCAGGCTCCCTGCCGAGCAAGGAGCCCGATGTGGGACTCGATCCCAGGACGCTGGGATCATGACCTGAGCCGAAGGCAGCTGCTTAACCAACTGAGCCACCCAGGCGTCCCTTTATTTGTCATTTTAATAACCAATGGAAAAACAACTGATATTGGGGGGGAAAGAGCAAAAATGTGTTTTTTGGATGCATGGGTGGCTCATTTGGTTAAGCATCTGCCTTTAGCTCAGGTCATGATCCCACAGTCCTGGGATTGAGTCCCATGTCAGGCTCCCTGCTCAATGGGGAACCTGCTTCTCCCTCTCCCTCTGCTCCCCACTTGTGCTCTCTCTCCCTTAAATAAATAAAATCTTTTAAAGAATGTTTTTATACTGATAGATAAAATTTTAAATATTTTAAGTTTTTATTTATTTGAGTATCTCTACACCCAACATGGGGCTCGAACTCACGACCCTGAGATCAAGTCACATGCTCTTCCAACTGAGCCAGCCAGGTGCCCCCAAATTTTCACTATTTTGAAATACTGTTTATTAGGACGCCTGGGTGGCTCAGTCAGTTAAGCCATTGCCTTCAGCTCAGGTCATGATCCCAGGGTCTTAGGATCAAGTCCCATATCAGGCTCAGTGGGGAGCCTGCTTCTCTCTCTGCCTCTGCCTGCCACTCTGCCTGCTTGTGCTCTCTCTCTCTCTGATAAATAAATAAATAAAATCTTTTTAAAAAATAAAATAAAATACTGTTTATTTAATCTTATCTCATTCTTTAAAAATATCTGTTTTCAGGGGTGCCTGGGTGGCTCAGTGGGTTAAAGCCTCTGCCTTCGGCTCAGGTCATGATCCCAGGGTCCTGGGATCGAGCCCCGCATCCGACTCTCTGCTCAGCAGAGAGCCTGCTTCCTCATCTCTCTCCCTCTGCCTGCCTCTCTGCCTACTTGTAATCTCTATCAAAAAAATAAATAAAAATTTTTAAAAAATATTTTTTCAGGTATATTTAGGCATAAATGATATGTCAGCATAGCATGAATATGTATTATCTAAGATATGTAAATAGGTAATAAGAAGTTGCATGGTCAAAGAAGGTGTGGGCAGAAGGGACAAAGAAGTCCTTGGTCCTGTAAGATCTTCACCCTGAAGGTTCAGGCTGGAGACACCATTGCCAGCCCTCCCCCGTGCCCAGACCCATGGAGGCTTAGCCCTCTGGAGCAGCGTGTCACTGTTGTTCTGTAGGGTATAAGCAGAGTGGCCTGAAGAATTTGGAGTTGCCTGCTGAGAAGTAAACGAGTAAAGCGCCCATCCCACTGTGAAATGATCCACCTGGCCCCCCGAAATAAAACAAACGACATCTGGAGATGCCCCAACAGCTTGCCGCCTGGGCAGCCCGCCTGGAACAGGGCTGTGACTTAGCCAGGGGAAGCCCGCTAACCTCCAGTGTGCCCCGTTGCGAGAAGTACAATGGGACCAGGACTGTGAACAAGAATGTGGCTTCTGAACCTCTGGCCTCCGAGTCGGGATGGTTACTCATTAAAGTGCAGTTCTGGGCCTTGCTCCAGATCTCCTGAGTTAGCCAGTAGTTGGGGCCTGGGAGTCTGTGTTTGATCTGCCCTCCCCAATGAGTCCTCTGCACACTCAAGGTGGGAGGGCACCCCAGGGCAAGGATGAGCACTGTCCGTCATTGGGACAAGGGCACTAGGGTCGGGGTCACCAGGTAAGCACCCTCCCCACACTGAGGTCCCTCCTCTCTGACCCTGAGGGCCCCCCAGACACCACCCGCCTTAGGAGACGAGACTGCCAGGCCAGCATGGGTGGTGAGGGATGGGCAAGAGGAATGGTCTCAGTGACAATGGCTCCTTAAGCCCTCTCTTTCCCTCCTCAGTTTCTTGTCTTCACCAGCACCCTCACGCCAATCAGACCACCCTGGACCCTGAGACCACACCAGGACCTAGGGCCCTTGTGGGGGTCACCAGCTGCCCATCTCCCTGGGGAAGTGTCTATAGGACCAAAGGCCCACTTCTCCCCTGGGAGCAGCACACACCAGGTAGAAGGCTCAGCACCTAGGTCTGAGATAACAAAATAACAGGAGACCCACAGGCAAAGGCTGCCTGATAGGGAAGGAGCCTGTGACTCCCAGGGGCTGACTAGACCCACAGGATGACCCAGGCGTGAAGACCACAGCCCCCTCCTGTTTCCGTCCTCTGGTGCCCAAGGCTGCCCCGTTTAGAGCAGGATGACTCACCTCCCACCGCCACCCGCCACCTTCCCACCACATTCACCTTGCTTCTCCCGGATTGATTTCTGAAAATTTAGTGCCTCCTTGGTCATGTCCATCTCCCGCTTGATGGCATTGATGCGCTGCGTGGTCTCGCTGGCCCTTTTCCTCCGCTCATTCAAGATGGATTTGTTCTCTTTGAAGATGCGGTTGATCTCACTGCCCCGCTCGTTCTTAAAGTCCTCGAAGGCCACAGGTTTGGGGGGTGGGGTACTGGGTCTGAAGACAGAAGGGAAGGGGAAGGGGAGCCAGAGCCACCAGGCACTTTGCCCCTCTTCCTGGGGTGGTTGGTGGGGGTCTTCTATGGGCAGGCGACCAGAAGTCCCAGGCACCCTGTGCAGGAATCACACCCCCATGTCTGTATCTGACTCCCCCCCTCACTCCCCCACAGCAAGGGCACGTGACCATCGCAGCAAGTGAGGACAGCAAGGAAAAGTATAAAAAACAGAAACCAAAGCAAAAAACCACTCCCTATTGGCAACTACGGTTTGGTGTATCTCCTTCAGGGATTTCTTTGATATATTATTTAATGTTTGACGTCATGCAGCAGACATCATTTTACAACTTATGTTTTTCAAAGAGGCATTCCTTCACACTGTGAGGATGTGAGATGAATTGTTGGGGCCGGGGTTAATGAGATGGAAGGTGAAGTGTTGGGGCGGGGCATGTGGACTATCTGCAGCTTCCTTTGAAATGCATTGGGGGCGCTGGTGGGGCTCCTTCAGTTGAATGGCGGTCTCTTGTTTTTGGCTCAGGTTGTGATCTCGGGGTCCTCGGATTGAGCCCCCACAGTCAGGCTCCCTTCTCAGCGGGAAGTCTGATTCTTCCTCTCCCTCTGCCCCTCCCCTCTGCTTGTGTGCTCCCTCTCGCATGTTCTCTCTCAGATAAATAGATAAAAATCTTAAAAATAAATACATTTTTTAAAAGTTAAAAAAAATACATCGAAAAATAAGAGGGATGGAGAGAAAGACGGATGTGTGATGAAGTAAGGAATGTGTTCAATGCAGAACCAAGGGGGTGTCGGCTGTACAGTACTTTCAACTTCCCTGAGTTCTTGGAAATGTTCATCTGCTAAGGAAAGAATTCTTCACGCACATCCTTGTACATCCCAAGGGCAGACACAATCATTCACTTAGTACCTTTTCAGTAACATTAGCTACTGAAGGTGTTTCCAAAACTCGCTTTTGGCTTTTTAAATGAATGATGCCACGAACATTTGTTTGCATAAATCTCTGTCCACAGCTCTAATCATTTCCTCAGGCTCCACTCACCAGGGAGAGGAACCGTGTAGCTAGAGGAGGGGGTCTCATACCTTGAAAATATGGGGCCTTTTGAATTAGTTATTTTTAAGTTAGTTATTTTTTAATGTAAATACATTAGTTATTTTTTTTAATGTAAACCTAATTCTTTAAATGACTACTCTCTGAAGAGCCTAAAATGACTCCACGTATAACTGTGTATCTTGGAAGGCTCCTGAGGCGGGACCAGTTCGCGTGTGGATCAGCCATCACGTTGCTTCTTTCCGGACTGTGCTCCTGGCCTTTGCCCATTACCCCCTCTTTTATTTCCCATTTATCTGTAGGTGCTCTTGACATGACCACACTCAGGTTTTGAGTGGTCTGGTGAACTGGCCTGAGGTGCTTACCTGGGTGGGCGCCACTCCTCCTTTGGGGAGTCTAAGGGAAGGGGCTCAGTGCTGGAGGTCTCCCGGTCCCGCAGGGGCAAGTCTTTGACATCCCCCTCCTTGGACGATGGGGTCGCCTGGGTCTTGGAAATGGAGACCTCCAAATCCTTGCCACTCACAGGGCTCCCGGCACCTTCCTTTCTTCCTGAGGAGCTGGAAGGAGAAGGCAGGGAGGCCCCAGGGCTCAGTCATAGGCAGTAAATTGCCTCTGGTACTCAGGGGAGTGACATTTCCAAACCCTCAGACAGCAGAAGCCCCATTCCATGCAGTCCTAGCTGGATCATACACACAGGCCGAAGGGCAAAGGGTATGACCCTAAGCCACACCGATGGGCATTCTTCTCCCCCTCATCAGAATGAGGAGCCCTCTGTTAGCAGTCTCTGGCAGGAGACACCTGGGGAAACTAAGTAGTCTCCAGGTCTGAAAGCGGCTGGGCCTGTGAGGAGGGCCACAGGTTCCCGGGAGCATCCGGGCTGTAGAGGTCTTCATCACACAGCCATCCTGGGGAAGACAGAGCTGCCACCCAGCATAGGTCTGTCTAGGGACCAAAGATAAAGCAAGACATGTCTGCCCTGCTGCCCTGATCAGTCCACAACCTGCTCTCCCACCTCCACGAGTGCCCACAGCCACTCACATCACTCTCTCTCCAAGTGATGGCACTCAAGGTCGTCCTCCTCAGAGAGGCACATGTGAGCAGGCCTGAGCCATCAGGAGGAGACCAGGGGCCTCGGCAACCCCTGCTACTCAACTCCTGCCCCACGTGGAACAGTTTTCTACAGTCAGCTCCGGCCCATGTCCTCTGCCAGATGACAATAATAGCAACACCCATTTGCATGGTGTACTTTCTAGGTACAGGGACTGCCTTCACCTGTTTATCTTCCCAACAACCCTCCTGACTTTGAAGCTACTATTATGATTCCCCAATTTAGGGAGAAGGAAACGGAAGCCCAGAGAGGCTGCCATGCCTCACACAAGGTGACCCCTTCAGTGAGAGGAGCCTCCTAGAGCCCACGTTCATGTCCACCGCTACGAGCACCTTCCAGGGAGGGCATCTCATTTAGTGAGCCTTGACACTCCTCTCGCCTGGCGCACACAAACGATTCTTGTCTGGAAGGTGAACTGGGGCATTCAGGTGACATGAGTACCAAGGAGCTGGGTCACAGAAGGACTCAGGGGTGGAGTGGGTGGTTTCCACATGTAATACCGGGGTGGTACCCGGCTTCTCTCTTCTACTCTATCACTCGTCAGTGGTGTGACCTTGGAAGTGACTTCCCCTCTCCGAGCCTTGGTTTCTACATTAGTAAAATGGAGCCATGACCTCCTACCCTCCTGGGGTTGCTGTGTGGACAAGAGGTAACCACCACAGCCTGGACCCCACAGATGTTGCTAGTATTCTCAGCAATACAAGCAACAGGGACCACCCAGTAGCGAAGCCACTAGCTTGTGTCCTCTCTTTCACCAAGTGGTGAGCAGGTAAAGCAACAGGAAGGTTCCTCACCCGAGCTGTTCTTTGAACATCTTCTTGGACTTGGGTTTCTTCCCAGGTTTGGTAGAGAAAGGCGTGACCCCGAGTCCGAAGCTTTGTCCATCAGGCTCACCCACGAGGTGGCCATCAACATCCATAAGCCCTGCCTGGATAGAGGCCAGCCACAGGGCCGAGGGTTAGATTAAGGGTTTTGGCCTGTGGGGGACCCAAATATCTCTAATGCTCAGGTGGGTATATTCACCCCACATGCCAAGATGGCAGGCCCAGGTTGCTAGCTTGAGGCTGTCTCCAACAGCACTGTCTCTGACCACCAATGTCCACATTCCACTTCACTCAATGGTCTGGTGTCTCATGCCAGCCTTTGAGGAACTCAAGGCTTGTTTCCAACCTAATTCCAGGAATTGGTCTTGTTTATGGTCATGTTTATGGTCATGACTCCAATCCTGGAGACCATTTTGGATTCATATACGGTTTACTCTTGCATGGGTCATGCTCATCCTGGTGTTCCCTTTATCTGTTGAAACCCTAGATCTGCTTGAATGCAGAACCCCTGCTGCTTCTGGAAAGGTCTGGGGATGGAAAAAATCCGACATGAACACTGTCAACAGCAAGCAACCGCGCATACCTTCTGGACTGCAGAGATGGCGGCAAAGTCATTCTTGTCTATAAGGGTATACTTCCTGCGCAAAGCGGACTCCACTTCCTGCTCCTGTTGGCTTGAGAGAGAGGAGAGAACACCGCACATCTTGGAACTAGGCTGAACCTTCCAGATCGAGAACCAAGTATGGGAACTAGAAGTCATTTGGGTGTGGCCCCTTCTGGTGGAGCCACACCCTCATCATGAACCAGACAAAACAAGCCCATTCCACACCCCGATTCCTCAGAGCACATACCACCTGTTCACCCCTAAAATCGGCAGTGGCCACCCTTGTATGCTAGGGACTTCTACTCCGAGAAAACTTTAACAAGGACTGTAAGCCTGCCTCAGGACCATGGTTTCCCACCCAGGTTCTATCTTTAAAAGGCCGCAGGGAATCATGTGACCCATGCCTGTGCTACCACCCAGCACGAGCTGCTCACTGTACAGGTATGTCTGCACCCCAATACATCACAAATGCCTCCTGAGGTGGGGGTGGGGCACAGGGCATATTTACGATGCCCTGCTCTGGCCACACTCAGGGCTGGCACTCCAGAAGGACCTCCCGTCTAATTCATGAGCTCGGGAAACACCCACCAGGGATCACTTCTTCTCTGAGTTGTCCTTGAACAGGCAGCTCTCCTCCCGGCTACCCCCAGGGGAAGGTGAGTGCTGGAGGTTCTGAGAGCTCAGGGGCCTGGGCACACCCCAAGGATTCTGAGCTGGCTTCTCATCCATGAGAGACAAGGCCGTGTGCTGAGAGCCACACCCTGACCACGGGAAATGAAAATGGCAGCCTGATGTAGGAGTCCAGTGGGCGGGTGAGGGTCCCTTACCTCAGCACCACCCGGAACTGGTTGAACACCTCCTGGATCTGTCTGAGGTTGATGATCTGGAGGCAAGACAGCAAGGCAGGGAGAGGTTGGGCCTCAGGCCACACAGGGCTGGGGGTGTGTCTACATTCAGAAGAGAAACCTGGACTCCTTGGCCAACCCTTTAATCATGTATGACTTGAGAATGGAACATCGGGAACCTCCTCAAGAACAGAGAAACAGGGGCGCCTGGGTGGCTCAGCGGTTGGGGATCTGCCTCCAGCTCAGGTCATGATCTCCAGGTCCCAGGATCAAGTCCCTGCGTCGGGCTCCCAGCTCAGCGGGGAGTCTGCGTCTCCCTCTCCCTCTGCTTTTCCCCCTGCTTGTGCGTGCTCTCTCTCAAATGAATGAATAAAATCTTAAAAAAAAATGAGCAGAGAAACACAACTGATTCATAGTTTTCAAACTAAGTAAATACTGAGGCTATAAAAATGACCTTCTGGGGACGCTTGGGTGGCTCAGTTGGTTAAGCAGCTGCCTTTGACTCAGGTCATGATCCCAGCGTCCTGGGATCGAGTCCCACATCGGGCTCCTTGCTCGGCGTGGAGCCTGCTTCTCCTTCTGCCTCTGCCTGTGCTCGCTCTCTCTCTCTGACAAATAAATAAATAAAATCTTTAAAAAAAAAAAAAAAATGACCTTCTGTGGAGTGCCTGGGTGGTGTAGTCAGTCAGTTAAGCGGCTGACTCTTGATTTCTGCTCAGGTTGTGATCTCAGGCTCGTGAGTTCCAGCCCTGCATCGGGTTTCATGCTCAGCAAGGAGTCTGCTTGAGATTCTCTCTCCCTCTCCCTCTGCCCCTTCCCCTGCCATGCTTGCATGCTCATGCTATCTCAGATAAATGAGTCTTTAAAAATTACCTTTTCTAAGTGAAGGTCTCTATAAAATTGGCTCTAGTTCTTGAAAATACTAAGAAAAAAATTTTAATAAAATTTACTGTCTTCAGCTCCCTCCTGTTTCTACAAGGTTCCATCATGAACTTTCTGTGTAGCACATATACATCTGGGGCTGGAGGAAGGCCACTGGCTTCCCTCTTGGCCCTTCAGACCACAAGCATTACCCTTGACAGAAGGTCATTCTGGGACTAACCCTGCTCCAAGGCCAGAAGAGCCCACCCCTTAGTTGTTCCAGGCCTGCTATTTAGAGCTGCCACAGTTACAAGCCCAGGGTGGCAGGGGCAGCAGGGGAGGGCTGCCATGTAGCTCCCCAATGAGCCTTCCTGGCCTGCACTGTCAAAATAGAATGCATCCTTCCCGCTGAGGACCCTTCCCTGTGTGGCTGTTGTCTCTTCTTCCTTAGCTTACTCCAACACAGGCCCTGCATGTCTGCCCTGTCAGCCCACATGACCGTCACCCTTGAATGGCCTCACTCCGCCTGGCACAGCTGAGCTCCTGAGTTAATTCCACTTTGATTTCCCTCACACTCTACAGGTGTGGCCACCCAAGTACACGAGGTCGAGCATTTTGCTGAAGTCACACAGCAAGGAGACACAGGAGCTGGGACGTGATCCAGGGAAGCCTGGCTCCAGGGACTACCCTGTGCCCATGGTGATGGACCACCCCCTATGTGGTCAAGGCTATTCAAGGCTGCTGGCCACTCTGAGGGGCATACCCATCCTTGTAACCCTAAACATGGCTGCTGAAGCCTCGGTAGGCTATAGGGCTCAAGGCCAGGGGTCCAGCACCACCCGCCCCATACCCACTGCACCCATTCAGTGTGAGGTTCCAAGGCCAGCCCAACACAAGTGGGGAGATGCCCAGGATAGGAAGGGCATCCTGAGGAGAGGTTCCTTACGTCAATCTCGTCCAGCGTCCCCTCCAGGTACCTCCGCACCTGGGAGTTGATCTCAGCAATCTGGATTTCATCCATGGGATCGTAGTTCACAAGGGTGCGGTTGGCCTTGAAGGAGGATGAAGAACATGTCAACAAGCTCCATACACCTGAGCCCAACAGGGGCAGCAGGGGTCGTTCTGACAACCAAGGTGGTGAGGTTGGACACAGGCCCTGGCCAACTAAGCCAGCTCCATTCCCTTGACCACTGGGTTCTGGCCAGGTGCTGGGGTCACAGAGGGACAACTAGGTCTTGAGAACCACCTGACATGGGCTTGCCACTCCAAGCAAGGGGGCTGAGACTCAGCAGATTCTGTCGCATGAGGGCTGTGTGTGTGTGTGGGGGGGGGGGTGGCTGCCTCTACCTTGAGACCCTCCCTGGACCATGAGTAGGCCAAGCAAGCCATCAGAGGTCTCCAGTTCTCACCCTCTGCCCTCAGGGCACTCTGCTGCTGCCCCTGCCCCACTGCCCAATCTGTCACACCTCCCTGACCTTGATCCCCATGCTGTATGCCCCTGCCCTACCTGCCTGCCACCTGCCCCTCATTTTCCTGTCAACTGTCTGCCTCTGCTCCCTGGTATCTGACATCCCTGCCCACATCCTCCTGGTCTTCTAGTATCCCTAGCTTCCAGGCATCCTTGTTCCCCAGCCCCCTTCACCATGTCTCCCTGCCTACTTGGCTCGCCTACCCATCTGGCCCCTGTCCACCCAGTCCCTCTGCCCACCTGGTACCGTGGCCCCACCCCCTCTAGCAGTTCAGCCAACCCCTCACCCCAGACCCCTGCCGCTAGCCCCTTACCAGGCTGTCATGGATGGCCAGCTCCTGCTTGAGCAGCGCCAGCTCCTTCTCCAGGTTCTTCACCATTCGCTGCCAGGAAACATAGTTTGGGGTGGGGCAGGGAGGACCATCAGAGAGACCACCCTGCCTCTCCCACAAGCCCACAATTCCCCAATCTATGCCTGGACATCCAGGCCCCTCCTGGAAACCCATGGGGTGTGATGTCAGCATCTGGACAGCTCCCTCCCAGCTAGTGACTTTTCCCCAGCTGGGGTGAGTTTAGGGTCTCCGGGGGGGGCCTCAGCAGTCCCCTGGCCTCTGCCTTAGAGCAGAGGAGACAGAACACACTGAGCACAGGCACCCACAGGGCAACCGCATACCCCAGCTCCCAGGAGCTTCAGATTTCTGGTCTACCAGGGTGGTGGCCCTCTCAGTGCAGCCCACTGCCTCCAGATGCTCTCCAAGCACAGTTGTACCTTTTACCCTCATCCTTCCCGACCACTGCACAGACATATCACCATTCCCTGCTGATAATCAGGTACGTCATCTCTAATATTTTTGCTGCTTCAAACAACACTGCACAACATTTTTGTCCTTAGATCTTTGGGTCTTTCTAAGTTTCTGTTGGGTAACGTTGGCCCTTTGTGATCTGCCCCCATTACTTCTTCCCTGCTGTTCCCCCCCTCCCCCCAGCTCATTCCAGCCCTACCAAATTATTTGGCACACTCCCGCCTCTGCCCTACCTGTCCCCTCCACCCGGGACACTCTTCCCCCAAGTACTGCCCTGGCTCACCCCCGCACCTCCTTCAAGTCTTTGTTCAAGAGCTTCTAAATTAAGCACACTTCAATCACCCTGCGGAAAACTGCAATGCCCTCCCCACGCCCACACCACTCTTTTTTGCAAATCTTGCTCTAATTTTTTCATAGCATCTATCACTAATATACCCCAGAGCAGTGCTGTTTCACAGAACTTTCTGTAATGATGGAAATGGTCTCTATCTGTGCCATGAGCTACATATGGCTACAGAACACTTGAAATGTCACTAGTGTGACCCAGGAAGTGAACTTATATTTTAACTAATTTAAATAGCCCCAAGCAAGCAGAGCTAACGTACTGAGTGATGGAACTCTAGAACTTATCTATTTTTTCCCCCTAACATTTAAAAAAATCGTTCAAGAGAAATTGTAGGCAGGCATACCTCATTTCATTGCACTTTGCTTTATTGAACTTCCCAGATACTGCACTTTTTACAGATTGAAGGTTTGTAGCAACCCCGTGTCAGGCAACTCTGTTTCGTACCATTTTTCCAATAGCATTTGCTCACCTCATGTCTCTGCATTACATTTTGGTGATTTTCACAATATTTCAAATCTTTTCATTATTCTTGTATTTATTATGTGACCTGTGATCAGTGATTACAACTTGCTGAAAGCTCAGATGATTGTTAGCATTTATTAGCAATAAAATATTTTTAAGTTATTTACTTATTATTATTATTATTTTGCATAGGCTCCCCAACCAGCATGGAGCCCAACGTGGGGCTTGAACTCACAACCCTGAGGTCAAGGTGGAGCTGAGATCAAGAGTTGGATGCTGGGTGCCTGGGTTGCTCAGTGGTTAAGGCCTCTGACTTCAGCTCAGGTCATGATCCCAGGGTCCTGGGATCAAGCCCTGCATTGGTCTCTCTGCTCAGTGGGGAGCCTGCTTCCCCCCTCTCTGCCTGCCTCTCTGCCTACTTGTGATCTCTGTCTGTCAAATAAATAAATAAGATCTAAAAAAAAAAAAATCTTAAAAAAAAAAAAGAGTTGATGCTCAACCAACTGAGTCAGCCAAGAACCCCACTGAAAAAACATTTTTAAATTAAGGTATATACTTTTTTTTTAGACACAATGCTACTGCACATTTAGCAGACTACAGTATGGTGTAAACATGACTTTTACAAGCACTGGGAAACCAAAAAATTCATTTGACTCACTTTATTGTAATAAAAGGTATATTTTAGTGGTCTGAAGGTATGAATATTTATGAATATTTAATGTGTACAACAGGATACACATATATATAGTGAAATGATTGCTACAGTCAAGTTAATTAACATATCTATCTCCTCACCTAGCAACCGTTTCTCTGTGTGTGCTAAGAGCCTCTGAGATCTCTCGTAGCAAATTTCCAGTATACAATACTATTAACTATGGTCACCATGTTGTACATCAGATCCCAGAACTTATCCATTGCATAAATGAGAATTTGTGCCCTTTGACCAACATCTCTCCTTTCCTCGGCCCCTACCCCTACTCTTGGTAACCACCACTCTACTCCCTGCTTTTATTAATTTGACCTTTTAGGTTTCACATATAAGTGAGATCATGCATTATTTTTCTTTCTGTATCTGGTTTATTTCACTTGGCATAATGTCCTCCAGGGCTATCCATGTTGTTGCAAATAGCAAGATCTAGACTCACTTCCTGGTTTGGTGTTTTTTTTTTAAGTTTATTTATTTAAGTAATCTCTACACCCAACATGGGGCTCGAACTCACAACCTGAAGATCAAGAGTCACATGCTCGGGGCACCTGGGTGGCTCAGTTATTAAATGTCTGCCTTGGGCTCAGGTCAGGATCCCAGGGTCCTGGGATGGAGCCCCGCATGGAGCTCCCTGCTCAGCAGGAAGCCTGCTTTTCCCCCTCCCACTCCCCCTGCTTGTGTTCCCTTGTGTCTCATTTTTATTTATTTATTTAATTGATGGAGAGAGAAACACAGAGAGAGAGGGAACACAAGCAGGGGGAGTGGGAGGGGGAGAAGTAGGCTTCCCGCTGGATGCGGGGCTCGATCCCATCATGACCTGAGCCAAAGGCAGATGCTTAACGACTGAGCCACCCAGGCACCCCAATAAATAAAAATCTTAAAAAAAAAATAGTCACACGCTCTCCCAACTGAGCCAGCCAGGCGCCCCTAGACTCACTTATTTCTTATACTTATTATCTCTTTCTCTCTCCCACCCCCAGCAGACCGTCAGCTCTTTGGGGACAGAGACATGTGTTTATTTGTATACTAACATTCCAAGTGCTTCAAAAAGTGCCTGGCACGTGGCAAGTGCTCTGTAGACTTTAGGTGAATGGATAAATGATATATTTCTAGAAACAGAATTGCTGAGTCATTTTTACAGTTGATAGATGAGAGGCACAGGGATTTTACTCTGAGAACCGTCACTGTGAATGGGCTTCCTTCAGTTGTTGAAAAATGGCCACTGGAGGGAGCCCCTGACAACTAGATCCTGGGACTGGTGACCAAAGCTGTGACCAGTCTGCAGCTAGGGGTGACAGAACCCTGGCATCCTGGTGGCTCTGTGGCAGTTCAGGGCACAAAGCCTGGGACTCAAAGAACATGACCAGGGTCCAAATTTGGCTCTGCCCCTCTGGGAAGCCCCAAGATGGTCTCTTTCAGGTAGACTTCCTATGAGGTCAACAGGAGAGGCTTGGTGGCCAGCCCATCCACTCAGCTGAGGGATCTCCGCTCTGGGAAAGACGTCATGCCCCAGCTAGAGAAAGTCTGGTTGCACCACTGAGGGTCCCCAGTGGAATGACGACATGTCCAGTGTGGCAGGGGGAGCCAGGCTTAGATCTCTGGGCCAGTCAGGTGATGTGGGGAGATGCGCCCCCCCTCCCAGGGGAACCAGCCTCCATGTCACATCCTGAGAGCATTGGAGCTGCTTCTCCTAATGACTGGCAGTCTGACTGGAGAGAAGCTGCTTGGAAACACAGGGTGGGAGTAGCGGGCCCCACAGAACAGGACCTGGCAGCACCTCCTAGCTGACGGACTCCTTTTTTTTTTTTTTTGTACCCCAGGTGGAACACAAAACCTGGCCAAGTCCTTTAAAGCTCAGGGCCATTCTCTGGATGGAATCAGCACAGACTCACATAAGTTTCCTGATGGTCAGGGGTTTTCAGCATAAGCGTAATGAGGATAATTCAGAAAGTTCTGCTTAAGGAGCACAGCAGGCTACGAGTGGCTCTCCGCCCAGGAAGCTTCCCTTGTTGACCCCCACCCCTCGCGGCCCACAGGTGCTCTCTTTTCTCAGCAGAAGAGAACAACAAGTGTTGCTCTGCTGCCTGTTTATGCCCGAGGCTCGCAGCCTTTACACCCCCTCACAGCATCACAAACTCACAGAGTGGGAGGGTCATGGGAGTTCATCAGTCCCAACCCGACCGAGTTCAAGGGTGAAAACCCCAAGGCTCAGAGATAGCTGGTGGCAGAGGCAGATCAGAAACTCAGTCTCCCGCCTTACGGTTGGCCCCACCACCCAGAAAATGCCACGGAAGCTACCCCACCACCTCGAAAAGAGGCATCTATGCTGAAGATGGTGCCAGAAATAACACTGGCAGGCTGGCTGTGGTCCAGGGAAAAGGGCAACCAAAGGAATTCCTCGGGTCTCAAGAATTTCTGCTTATAAATGCTGACCATAAAGATTATACACACGGCCACACTGGGTGACACAGAGACTTGCTTGGCCGAGACCAACCATGCCGATTTCAGAACAAAAATTACACGGAAGGACATGGAAGTGCTTGCTGTCCGGCACATGGCCTACCCAGCCAGGTTCGCACATGGCAATGCGGGGGTCCCGAGTTCAGAGGACACCGGATGAGGAAATTAACAAAAATAAATAAAATCCCCAAACTACAGAAAAGCATAGCAAATAATGCCATGAAACCCGGGAAGACCACCCCAAAACTGGACTTGAACTGCCGGATGTCCTATTGGGTTCAAATCTTGTTTTTGTTTTTCATTTTAAGAGATAAAACATGGCAGGGCGCCTGGGTGGCTCAGTAGGTTAAAGCCTCTGCCTTTGGCTCAGGCCATGATCTCAGGGTCCTGGGATCGAGCCCCGCATCAGGCTCTCTGCTCAGCAGGGAGCCTACTTCTCCATCTCTCTCTGCCTGCCTCTCTGTCTACTTGTGATCTCTGTCTGTCAAATAAATAAATAAAATCTTTTAAAAAAAGAGAGAGAGAGAAAGATAAACATGGCAGATAAATGTGAAGCTGCTATGAGCCTCACTCCAAGTCCATCCCTCCTGACATCCCCGAGGGAACCCCCAACCTCTGTGTGGTCTTCCCACCCCCCACGCTTTTTTCTTTCACTGCCCTCGCATCTATCCATTCATGATCTTCAGCTTTGCTGTGCACATTTTTAGACTCGGTGGAAACGAAAGAAGCTAGTGTTTGGCTGTGGTCCCACTTGAGATTATCCAGACTTGCAACTCGAGCCTGGACTCCTTCCCTCTGTAGCTCACTTAGCTAGTCTCCTGTTAATTAAAGGCTACTGATCCAATGAGCAGTGGGAGCCCCACTCTGTCCTGAGGACGTTCACACACGTATGCGAAGAACGCTTCTAGACTATCCACCCAGAAAGGGACGCTGCTGACCTGTACAAGTGAGTAGGGGACTAGCTAACATTTACTGAGCATTTACTCCACGACAGCACTGTGTTAAGGGGTTTCTCTCCGTGGGCTTATTCTTCACCACATCTCTTTGAGAGTGGATTCTGTTACTTCTCCAGTTCACAGTTGAGGACACTGAGACTTAGGAAGAGTAAGCATCTCACTGAGGCTAGGCAGCTGAAGGAAGGAAAGAGCAGGTCACCACCACCACGACGGCCCACTGTGGGGACCATGGCTCTTGACTACTGTGCCAGTGGTTTTCAAGAGTGGCCCCAGAACAGCAGCAGCAGCAGCAGCAGCAGGGAACTTACTAGAAATGTGAATCCTTAAGCCTCACCCCCCCTCCACCAATGGAATCAGGAACTCTGCAAAGGGGTCCAGTGACTTGCTATTCCGGAAGCCTGCCCGGGGTTCGGATACCCGTGCATGTTTGAGAGCCATGGTGCTAACCAACCCACTACCTTCCTCTGCCTCCAAGCCATGGGTTAGCTCTAGGGAGCCACAGGGACCACTATTTTCCATCAGGATTTAGACTCTGGAAGGTCTAATTAACTGCTTTGTCATGAGCTTAGGGCACGCATATGCTCCTGTCTCTGGTAACCGTGATTCTACAAGCATCCTAAAGGAAAGCCAAGTTACCAGTAAATGAGTTTTGATTTGGCGAGATGTTGCCAGCATGCTCTCCACAGCAGCTGGATGGATGACACTCTGGCCAGAGACAGACACACGCCCCTGTCTCTGCACATCCCTACCGTCATTCTCCATCGTCAGAACAATTCTAGTTTGGGCTAGTCTGAGGGTGGAATTCCACTAAGCTTTCAACCTGCATTTCCCTGGGCAGTGGTGCTGCTGAGCATGACTTCTGGTTGGTGAGCTCTGCTTGCTTAAAAGGATCACACAGGCTGGGAGGAAAGAGGTTCTGTGGTGACATGACCAGATGAGTCTGAGAGTCTGTCCACACTTACTTCACTTCGAAACAGTTAGCTCTAAGGAACTCTCACCTAGAAGGCCCAAAGCCTTACTACACACGAGCTGGGTGG
Organism: Mellivora capensis; assembly: GCA_004024625.1. Classification (NCBI taxonomy): domain Eukaryota; kingdom Metazoa; phylum Chordata; class Mammalia; order Carnivora; family Mustelidae; genus Mellivora; species Mellivora capensis. The sequence continues at coordinate 22,777 of PISX010007827.1, forward strand.
TAACTCGACCTAGCCCTTTCATCTGTATGCTGGCCCCCTAGGGGGTCTCCAGGGACTCTGAAGACCCTGGCCTGCCCCAGGGTGTAAAAGGACAGACCCAAGATTGCATGGGGATCTTCAGTCGAGGCAGGAAGGGAAGTGAGGCTTGTGTGACCCAGGCAGCACACCCACACACCTTCCCTCCAGTGAGACACCTGCCCACAAGCCCCTTAGTACCTCAGCATCATACTTCTCATTGATGGCAGGCTCTGTGGTGACCAGCTTCATCCTGCTGGCGAACCGCAGTGAAGACAGCTGAAAAACAGATCAGACAGACCTCTGTGTCTTTGGCCAATGGCTCGTGAGTGGAACTATTTGCAAAGAAGGTCCAAGGAGCCCACCAGAAAAGATGAATCTCTGCATATAGACATACTCCAAAGTGAAGTGTGGGGCCTCCTTCTTGGGGAGAAGGGAGGGAAAGCCAGGCAGAGGTAATTACGGCTGGAGGCCCATGAGGCAGCCACTTGAGAAACAGCCACTTGAGAAACAGCCCCAACACGCTGCTCCACAGCACTGTTGTTGCATGAGAGGTGGAGGGGAACAGCCAGTGGTAGCACAGGGCGGGCCCTGAGATCCCAGCCTCACATCATGCCGGGCTGACTCGGGGCCCTGAAACAGGGAGGCAGACTTGGGGGTGGGGGTGGGGTCTCCCAGGAGTGGCCCAGAAGAAGGCCTGAAAGGGCTCTTCCGTCAAGCAGTCTGGTCTAGTGGTTAAGAACTCTGCCCCGACCAACCGTGCAACCTCTGACAGGCTTTGGAGCTTCTCCGTAAAGTTGGGAAGAGCTGCCTCCCAGAGCCCGGGAGGCTTGGTGAAGAGGTCTGTAACATGCTCTCTACACGACTGGCCCACAGCAAGCCCTCGGGAGGAGGCCCCGTCCCTGCAGCTCGAGAGGCTTCTGTGTGGGCTGGAATCAGGCTCTCTTGCTCTGCGCACAGCAGCAAGTTTGGCCAGGGCGTCCTCGCTGTATCTACTCCCACACGTTACAAGCAGTGTCACTGAATAAAGCAACCTGATCCTTGACAGGAATAGGGTGGAAGGTTTAAAGAACTTGAAAAAGAGAATCATTGGGGCGCCTGGGTGGCTCAGTGGGTTAAGCCTCTGCCTTCGGCTCAGGTCGTGATCTCAGGGTCCTGGGATCGAGCCCCACATCGGGCTCTCTGCTCAGCAGAGAGCCTGCTTCCCCCTCTCTCTCTGCCTGCCTCTCTGCCTACTTGTGATCTCTCTGTCAATTAAAAAAAAAAAAAAAAGAAAAGAAAAAGAGAATCATTAGCTTCCACACCCCAACATGCCTTTGTCCCAAGCCCCCGAGGCCCTTCCAACAGCAGCTCCAGGCTCCGTGGGCTGTATCCTGGGTCACAAAGCTCTGGGGATGTCAGGTACCAGGTGAGCTGCTTCCTGTGTGGTGACCGTCTCAGGGGTGGGGATAAGGAGAGAGGGGGGGCCTGTCTCAGAGGGCATTTCTCAACAAGGCAGTCAGGAGGCCCAATTTTCATATGGCTCCTCTTGGGGTTCACCCATGCTTTGTCATGCTATGAGACTGGGAGTTTCCTGAAGCCTTCCTCTGAGGATGCTGCCTGCACGTCAGCAGGGGCTCCCTCCTGGCCTCCCAAGTCCCAGGGCACCCTCTCTGGACGCAGGCCGGTCCCTAATGCAAGAAACTGGGAGGGCCTGCAGTGTGCCTGGAAAGGACCTGTTTCACCTAAGTGGATTCTCCAGATGACTGAAGCTTGCTCTAACCATCCACCCTTGACAAAACAAAATGCCTACAGAGAGCTTCCCAAATCTGCCTGATTATGATAAATGACCCTTCAGAGGAAGACCGCTGCCGGGGTGCCCAGCTGCGTGAGCTCACCCGTGTTACTGCCTCAGCCATTATGGCTTATATGACTGCCTCTGGTTCTCATAAGCTTGTCCCCTCCCAGGTCACCTGGGTCCTGCAGCTGGGTTAATCTCCCTGAGTCACAACGCTGGCCACAGCCCTCCCCTACTCAAACGCCATCACACCCCAGCAACCGCCAGAACAGGGAAAGCATCAGCCTGGCCACCAGCGCCCGTGTAGCCCCTGCAGTTTTTTCTCCCCTTCTCCTTCCAGGGCCCTTCCCTGCAGTGGGCAGATGTTCCTGGCACAGCCCACACCTTCGGGCCACAGTCCCCTCTGCCAGGAGCACCTCAGCTTTCTGTACCACACATCCTCTTACCGCAGCCGGCTCGGTGCCGACCTTCCTCATCCCGGTTTCAGGAAAAGTCCCGTTTCCTCTGAAGGGCTCCTTCATCTGGGCCTCTCACATTACTGAGGACCATGGCAAGGAACCCTGTGGCCTCAGGCCACAGGCAACTCACCTCTCCCAAGCTGCTCTTCCCAGCACATCCCTACCACCCTACACACAGCGCACATGCTTAATGCCTATCAGCTCACACAGGCCTTATAACCACAGCCCAGGATCTGTGGTAGTTCTAAGATTTTTAAGTGTGTAATTATGAAGAACAAGAAATCCGCTGTCCTAGATGCCAGTTCACGGGAGCAGCACCCCAGGGAGCACAGTCCTTTCCCCCTGTGAAACTCTCCTCACAGAGGCCCTCACACTGTGCCTGGTTCCTGCCTTGTCTCCTCAACACAGCCTCTGCCCCTTGGTACTTGGTATGTGGATCCTGCCTGGGCCTCCCGCAGCAATTTTGGCTGATTCATCCCCTGGATCCCTTCCCTTTTGACAATGTCTGTGGCTAAGTATGCCAGCTTAGCCAGCCCAGAGCCAGCCTTACCCAGCCCTGGAACCCGTGAGAAGGATTCCAAGTAGGCCGTGTGGGCTGTCTTTACATACCGTCTCTTCTAACTGGGCAGCTTCTCCATAGATGTTCGTCAGGAGGACCATATTGCAATTTCCTCCTGCAGAAAGCAGGACACAGAAGTGCCATGAACCATGTGGGTTTTCTGCCAAGAGATTCCTTTAAGGCTGGTGGGGGTCTGTTATGGATTGAGTGTCTATGTCCTGCCAAAATTCCTATTTGAAGTCCTATCCCCCAATGTGATCGCATCCAGAGAGGGGGCTTGTGGGAAGTAATGAGGTTTAGATGAGGTCCTGAGGGCAGAGCCCCCATAATGGGATTAGTGGCCCTATAAGAAAGAGAGACCAGAACTCTGTCTTTCTGGTCCCTCTCTCATTTCTTTCTTTCTCTCCGCCATGTGAAGGCATGGCAAGAAAGCAGCTGTCTACAAGCCAGAAAGAGAGTCCTCACCAGGAACCATCCATGCCGAACCTTGATCTGGGACTTGTAGCCTCCAGAGCCCTAAGAGATAAACGTCTGTTGTGTGGGCCCCCCAGTCTGTTATGGCCACCCGAGCTGACTCAGACAGGGTCACAGGGGACACATCCAAGCATGTTTGAGGCTGGAGGAGGGAAGGGAAGGGGAGAGGCCACAGGATGTACCTAAAAGAGGAGCAGGGGGAAGAGCAGAGAAGAGCTGGCATGGGGAAGGAAGAGATGGGAAGACGGCTGCGGGCCAGGGTTTCGCTACTGGTGGCAATCCACCAATAATCAGACCCCCATGACTGCACCATCAGGCCCAGCATGAAAGCCTGGAGACACAAGGATGAAAAGACACAGCCCCCGCTCCTCTGTTATGAAGGCCGTAGGGGAAGAGAAGGCAGCGTAGGGAGAGGCCCACCATGGTCTCGAAGGCCATGAAGGATTCTTCCAGGTTTAGGGATGAGGGGAAAGGAGATGGTATTCCCAGCAGAGGGAAAAGCTTCCACCAAGGTTCTGCGGGAATAGCACGGCACACTGTGGGTGATAGAAAAGGATACCACTCATGCTTCTGCCTTTTCCGCTGTATCTGTGTCTGGGGTCACCGAGAAAAGGCTGCAGGGAAGTGCAGGCCAGCGGAAGGAAGCAATTCCATGATCACCAGCGGCAGCGAGGCCCAGCCTGTCCCTCCTCCCAGGGTACGGCCCGCACCCTCACCTAACGAGTCCTTCAGGGCGTGGGTGAGCTTGCTTTGGCGGAAGGGGATGTGGTCCCGCTTCTGGTCCCCGAGGGCAATGATGGCCTGCTCCAGGAATGACAGCGACTTGTTGATGTAGGTGGCTTCCTTCAGCACGCGGCCCTCAGACTACAAACCAAAGTCATGTCCACTTCACACCAAGTAGGGAGGCGGCCCCGCGGAGAAACCCTGCGGGTAGGTGACCAGGCCAGAGCCTCCTTCCCAGAGCCCACCATCCTCCCAGTGTCATGGGACTGTATCCCACCTTGGGCTAATACTAATACTCCAGGAATGCTCCTGCAAATATTTATGGGGGCATTCACGTGCATATGAATACTTATGTGAATATTCCTATGCAGACTCACTTAAGAGTCACACCGGCATGAATCTGCCCAGGAATGTTTGTGCAGATACGTGAGCACATCACCCTGAGGCTATCATACGCATAAAAACACGTAGACAAATGCACACAGGAGGGGCGCCTGGGAGGCTCAGTCAGTGAAGTGTCTGACTTGATTTCCACTAAGGTCATGATCTCAGGGTTGCGGGATTGAGCCCTGCGTCCCGACCTGTGCTCAGCATGGAGTCTGCTTGTCTTTCCCCCTCTGCCCCTCCCCACCTGTGCGCATGCTCCCTCTCACTTTCTCTCTCTCCTCCTTGTTCTCTAGCTCTAAAATAAATAAATAAAATCTTTTTAAAAATGCACATAGAATTGCTTCTCAGCCTTTTGGCTAAGATCAAGTGTAAAAATGCATGTAGAAATGCATTCAGTGAATCCTGTGAATTCTCATGCTACTACTCAAACTCATATGAATGTCTGAGATGAAATGCGGCAAGACTCATGGGGACACCCCTCTCCCCACACACAGAGAAAGGCTAATACTAGCACAAAGCATTTACTGAGCACTTCCTGAGGGCTGGCACCTTGCTAAGAATTTAGGCGCCATCATCTCAATGTTCATGAAAATCCCATTAGGTAGGAACTACAACTATGTTGCTGCTGGTTCACCTCTACTGATATCAGATTCCCCAGCTCCACAGGGTCAAGCCCACGTGCTCTAGCGTGCCTAGCTGAGGACTGAGCTCTCAAAAACCCCCTGAGGGACAGCCCATGTGCACAGGCACAATGCTGAAAACAGGCTGTGGCTTGCTGAGAAGGCACTCCTGTTACCCACTTACCCCAGACTTCCCCAGCCTTTCCGAGCCCGCTAGATCCACCAGGTTAATTTTGGAAGTGATGTACTTTTCATCTGATAAAGTCCGTGAATGGGCCTACAAAACATCCAAACAGAGGTTAGACATCACAGGGAGAAGCTTCTGACAGAGCAGGTTCCCAGGACTCGGCCATCCCTCCCAGGTTCTTCAAGGAACTCACGCTCACCTCCACATAGATGGTGAAAATGCAGTGTGACCGGGATGAGTTTTTGTTCATCGTGTGGGAGGCTATAATCCTGTTGGTCTCTCCCTGAAGAGGAGGGGGAACACAGACAGCATTTTGAAAAATTAAAATAGTAAGATATTCGGGTCATTTTTAACTATACCAACAGCTACACAAGTGATTTCATGTTACTGCCATCAGACCGTCCAGAGAAATCTCATTTATAAACTAGTAGAATGGGAGACCAACCCGGAGTCCAAACCTAGACCTTCAAGCTCCGCTAGGGTGTGTGAATCTGTAGAGCTTTCTGAAAGGCAAAGTAGCAATAAATATTAAGAATTCTAGAGGACACCTGGGTGGCTTAGTCGGTTAAGAATCTGCCTTTAGCTCTGGTCATGATCCAAGGGTCCTGGGATCCAGCGCCACACTGGGCTCCCTGCCCATCAGGGAGTCTGTTTCTCCTTCTCCCTCCTGCTCATGCTCTCTTTCTAATAAATAAAATCTTGAAAAAAAATGAAGAGTCTTAGAATTATTCACAAATACTGACTCACAATCAATCTAAAAATCATGACCTGAGCCAAAGGCAGAGGGTTTAACCCACTGAGCCACCCAGGCACCCCCCCCCCCTTTATTTTAAGATTAGTAACTTGTATTTTTTTTTAAGATTTTATTTATTTATTTGTCAGAGAGAGAAAGAGCATGCACAAGCAGGCAGAGCGGTAGGCAGAGGTAAGAGAGAGAAGCAGGCTCCCACTGAACAAGGAGTCCAATGTGGGACTCAATCCCAGGACCGTAGGATCACAACCTGAGCTGAAGGCAGTGGCTTAACTGACTGAGCCACCCAGGCGTCCCGTAACTTGTATTTTTAAAGGGACACCAGGCCCTTGCCTCTAATTCACAGAATTGGGCCCTATGATCAGAATATACCTAAAGACGTGGCAGAAATGGCTGTTCTTAGGAGAAAAAGGTCCTATGGGAGAGACCCCCGTCTTCTTAAGTGCCCCAGAGAAATACTCTGAACAAGGCCCAAAGCAGTGGTGACAAGGCCCCCTGGGGAGAGGAAGGGAAGCCCTAAGCCATGGAGCAGACCTGGCTGACCTCCTCGCTGACCCCCATGGCCATGTCTCCACAGTTTCTCACTGTCGCCTGTCCCACAAATTCAGTGACATTCACCAAAAGCGTAAGGGGTCACTACACCTTCATCCTTCAGTCCCCTCTTTGTGAAGTGCTCTCTCCCTTTGTCTTTTTGGCTTCTACTAGGCAAGCTCTGATGGCCTGAGAAGTGTACTTCCCTCCATGAAGAGTTCTGTGCTAACTGCTCCTGAGCCTTCCTTATGCAGCATAGCAATCTAGAAACTTCCACCTGACCTTCCCTCCCTTCACCTGAGGCTTGTATCATGGCTTGACAGCTGACCAGCCTTACCTAGTTCCCTCCCTGTTTCCTTGATACAGGAACTTCCCCTCATAAAATCCGCACATTTAATCCCATCTTGGCCTCTGCTTCTCAGAGAATCCAGACTAATACACTTTGAAAAGACTGTTGAATAGACTGACAGTTGCCTTCTCACTACTAACGATGGAAAACATAACTTTGCAATGATATCTTTAATATGGTAGAAAGGAACAAATGCCAAAATGGAATTTTATACCCAGCAAAACTATCTTTTGAGATTTGGGATAAAATAAGGACATTTCAAAATACAAGAAACTCTTTGTTGCCAGCACACTCACTGTAAAGGAGGTATAACAGAAAGAAAGAAAACATCCTCCAGTGGAAGGTTATGGAGAAAAGAAAGTGGTAAATATGAGGGTAAATGTAAAAGAATGTAGACTATGTAAAACATTAATAATGATTCCCTTGCGGAGTCAAAAAACAAAAATGTAAAAGACAAGGCGACAATCCTAAGGTTCTTACAGAATCCAGGAGGAGGGAGAGGTTTTCATGAACTTTAGATTTTGAGAGGTTTTATTTTAAAATAATTGTTAACACGATTAAAATGGCAATGTTATAGTAAAACATAATGTTGGGGATGAAATGGCATTTTATTTTGATCCACAGGAAGTTTCAAAGAAATATACAGGCAGGTCCTCTGTACCCTTCACTCAGCCTCCCCTGTGATGATATCTTGCAAAACAATAGCACAACATCAAAGCCAAGAAGCTGACACTGGTATAATCCACAGAGCAGATTCAGATTCCACTAGGTAGGTATGTTCATTTGGGTATGTACACATTAACTAAATGTGCAAGTTGTTATTCTAGGATAAACTGAGAAGGTGAGAGAATATAAATATGAATGAACATTTAACCTCTAAATTAGTAAAGGGGGCAAAAAGGACAATAAGAAATTAAATATTCAATTAAAAAGAAGGCAGGGGGAGCACCCGGGTGGCTCAGTCAGTTGGGCGTCTGCCTTTGGCAAGGATGATGGTTGCAGAATCCTAGAATCAAGTCCCACATCAGGCTCCCTGCTCAGCAGGAAGTCTGCTTCTCCCTCTGCCCCTCCCCCTGCTCATGTGTTCTCTCTCTCTCTCTCTCAAATAGGTAAATAAAAATCTTAAAAACAAAACAAACAAAAAAAGGAGGGCAGGAGCACCTGGGTGGCTTAGTCAGTTAGACATCTGCCTTTGGCTCAGGTCATGATCACAGGGTCCTGGGATCGAGCCCCACACTGGGCTCCCTGCTCGCCGGGAAGCCTGCTTCTCCCTCTCCCACTTCCCCTGCTTGTATTCCCACTCTTGCTGTGTCTTTCTCTGTCCAATAAACAAATAAAATCTTCTAATAATAATAATAATAAATAATAAATTCCAAAAAAAATTGAACTATGCTGTTGGAGGAAACACATGTGATAAACCTATAAAGAAGACCAAAGAAATGATCATAAGTCAGGAGAGTGATTATTACCAAGGGAATGAATAAATACTTATTCATGATAAAAACCCTTCCCAAACTTGGACCTTCTTTAACCTGAAGCCCACCAAAAACCTACAGCAAATATCCTTCGTCATGGTGAAATGTTAAGAGCAACAAGAGGACAAGAAAGCCCGACTGCTGCCTCCTGGGACGCTACCATCCCTGTAGATGCAAGGGTTCCACATGTAAATCACCCCAGAGGACACCTAGGTGACTTTTAAAAAAAAAGTTTTATTGACACATAATTTAAATAGCGTAAAATTCTCTGTTTTAAAGAAAAGTTCCCTGGGCCCATCTGCAACCATTTCCCACTCCTTCCCCCGGGAAACCACTAATCTGCCTTCTATCTCTAAAGATGTGTCCACTGGGACATTTCAAACGAATGGAATTATACAGGATAGATCTTTTGTGTTTCTTTTACTGAGCATTTTCTTGAGATTCGTCCATATTGTACCATCTATTCCTACTCCATTTCTTTTTTTTTTTTTTAAGATTTTATTTATTTATTTGACAGACAGCACAAGTAGGCAGAGAGTCAGGCAGAGAGAGAGGAGGAAGCAGGCTTCCTGCTGCGCAGAGAGCCAGATGTGGGGCTCGATCCCAGGACCCTGAGGCCATGACCTGAGCTGAAGGCAGAGGCTTTAACCCACTGAGCCACCCAGGCGCCCCTCCATTTCTTTTTATTGCTGAATAGTTTTCCATCATATGATTGTAACACATTTTGTTTACCCATTTATCAGGTGATGGATAATTTGATTATTTCCAGTCTTTGGCTACTATGAATGACGCTACTATAATATTTACCTACAAGTCTTCGTGTGAACACAGGCTCTCATTTCTCTTGGGAAAATACCTAGGAACAGAATTGCTAGGTCCTATGATAAAATTAATGTTTACCTTTTTAGGAAACAGCCAAAATGGCTGCACCATTGTACATTTCAGCAACAAAGTATAAGAATTCCAACCTGGGGAGCCTGGGCGGCTCAGTCGATTAACCATCTGCCTTCAGCTCAAGTCATGATCTCAGGGTCCCGGGACTGAGCCCCATATCCAGCTCCCGGCTCAGTGGAGAGTCTGCTTCTCTCTCCCTTTGCCCCTCCTCCCATGCTTATTATCTCTCAAATAAATAAAAAAAACCTTAAAAAAAAAAAAGAGTTCTAACCTATATGCCTTTTTAAAAAATAGCATGCATTGAGGAGTTTATAGATTTGTAAGAGCTCTTACGTACTAAGGATGTTAATCCTTATTTTTTTCTATATTATAAATGCCCATGATTTAATGTTAACTGGAAAAAAAAGGACAATTTCGACTATGTTAAGAAAAAATTGCACAGGGAAAAAAATACTAGAGCAAAATAAGCCAAAATATACATTATTGTTGCTGTATGTAGGAAACAGACAAGTGAATTCTTTTTTTGTTCCTGTATTTTTTCTTTACTATCTGAAATTGCTAAACGAGCATATATTAATATTCATTCCGATTATCAAAGTAAGTGAAAAACTAAGGAGGAGAGAGGAAGCAAAGTAAAAAAGGGAAGAGGGGGGCGCCTGGGTGGCTCAGTGGGTTAAGCCGCTGCCTTCGGCTCGGGTCATGATCTCAGGGTCCTGGGATGGAGTCTCGCATCGGGCTCTCTGCTCAGCGGGGATCCTGCTTCCCTCTCTCTCTCTCTGCCTGCCTCTCTGTATACTGTGATCTCTCTCTGTCAAATAAATAAATAAAATCTTTAAAAAAAAAAAAAAAGGGAAGAGGGATGCCTGGGTGGCTCAGTCCACTAAGCATCTGGCTTCAGCAGGGTCCTGGGATCAAGTCCTGTACTGGGCTCCTTGCTCAGTGGGAAGCCTGCTTCTCCCTCTTCCTGTGGCTCCCTTTGCTCTCGATCTCTCTCTATGACAAATAAATTAATAAAATCTTTAATAAACAAATATAAAAATATAAAAAAGGTAAAAAAAGAAAGGAGGGAAAGGAGGAAGGAGAGAAGGAAGGAAGGGGCCCTTAGACTTGGTCATCTCACCTCAAAAAGGAGGCTGAAGGCATCCTCCTCTTGATTTGTAAGGTGGACTGACAAGCCCTTAATGAAGACCCCTTGAGGGTTTTCCACAATGGTCATTGGTGTGACTGACGGCCCAACATAGGGCAGAGTAGAAAGGAGATCAAACAGACTCTCATTGTAGATTTCCAGGTAGGAAACACGCACAGTGATGGCATGTGTGGGGCGTTCTTCGATCATCCTAAAAACCTATATGGGGGATTGGACAGCAGTCACCAAGAGCAAAACTCCAATGACCAGCCCATGTTAGAAGGATTCTGGCCTCAGCAGGGAACATCAAAAAGCACAATTAAAAAAAAATCTTTGTCCTAAAAGAATTTATAGTCTAGCTGGCATGATGGTCATCATCAACAATTACTACTATTAGTCTACTGAGTGATGATTATTTTCATGTAGTTTTTTGAGGCCTGACTTAACAGATTGAAAAGCCCCATGACACGATGAATGGAAAAGACTCTGAAGTGAAGATCCCTTATTTTATGGGGTCTCAACATAGAGACGTCTCTTTCACATCCATTATTTAACTCCATGCTCACAACTCCCCTGTGACTGAAGCAAGGCAGGGGCAATGCCCACCTATGGCAAGCTCCATGCAATGAAATTATTTGTCTATGGTCACTTAGCTACTGAGAGAAACCAAGCCCAAACTCAGTCTTCCCAGCTCCAAATACCATCCCTGGTACTTATGGGCAAGTGACTTTGGACTGGTCTTTTCCCCTCTCTAGACCTTAACTTTCTTAACTGTCAAATGGGCAGTGGGGGTTGGGCTAGATGATCCCTTAGGCCCCCACCTTGCTCTAACAGTCTAAGCCTGTGCTGTCCAACACGGTAGACACCAGTACCAAGTGGCTGCTGAGAACTTGAAATGATGCAAATGAGAGATGGAATTTTAAATTGTATTTAATTGTAACTAATTTGAATTTAAATTTCAAAGCAGCTCCTAAATTCAGTTACTGGTAAACTTTTCAGTATGTTTGGAACAACTTGGGTTTATAAATCTACTTCTTCAACAGTAAATTTTATGAAATCTAAATATAGATCAAGTATTCCTGATGAGTATTTAGTGTCTAAATGCAAATGGGCCATAAGCATAAAACACACACCACAAAGACTTGGTGTGAGAAGAATAATGTAAAATATCTCAAGAGTTTTCACATCGACATATGATGGGGAGATTACATTTTCCATATACTGACATAAAATATACCAAAATCACCTTTGCCTGTTTACTTTTTAAACTGTGGTTACGGGAAAACCCCAAATTGCGTGTGTGGCTTCCGTTATATTTTTCTGGGCAACACTACAGAAGCTGAAGATGCTGAGATCTTGAAGCTTTGACGGCGAGGCATGAAGGAGACTGCTTCACCAATGAGAGCCAGGCGGTCTATACAGGGTCCTTTCCATTTCTTACAGGACAGGGCTAGAAAACCTCAAGATGCTTTTGGGAAAAAGCTGCTTTGCCGCCTACCTCCCAAAAGAGGGTCCTCACAGGACTCCAAAGGAAGGCCCCTCTATGCTGCATTCAGTCAGAGTTCCCAGACCCCCCAGGGCCGACTCAGTCCTGCACACTCATGTTGTGCCTGCTTCTTCCCTTTGCTCTTTCTGGGGCAGTGGTGGTGGTAGAAGCCAGAGCAGGCCAGTAAAGCAGCTCTCTAAGAGTCCATATCCCCCTCATTAGAACAAGGAAGGAACATGGTTAGGACCTCCAAATCCTTAATTACCGGATCACAGACCGGTGCGGGAAACAAGAGGCCGGTTGACATGTCCTCACAAATGAGGAAACTGGCTCCGCGTCGGCCTGGGTCAAACTCTGAAACCCGAACTCCCGGTTTTCTGAGGCCTCTAAACCCCCACCCCCTCAGTGTGCATCCTGTGTCTGATAGCAGGCCTAGGGTCGGCAGCAGCTGTGGTAAGAGGAGGGGACCCTTGCGGCACCCCGCCTGTTGGCCCACTCCCTACCTGCTGTAGGGCACGAGGAAGGATCCCCCGGTGCTTGTAATTCTCAGTTGCCCCTGTCATGGTGTATGTCTTGCCAGCTCCCGTCTGCCCATAACACATGATGGTACCTGCAAATATTTGGAAGCGCATCTTGGTGATGTCCAGGAAAAGAGCTCCAAGGATAGCTCTATTTTTTTTTTTTTTTTTAGATTTTGTTTATTTATTTGACAGAGAGACACAGTGAAAGAGGGAACACAGTAGGGGGAGTGGGAGAGGGAAAAGCAGGCTTCCTGCTAAACAGGGAGCCCGATGCAGGGCTCGATCCCAGGACCCCAGGATCTGAGCCAAAGGCAGATGCTTGACGACTGAGCCATCCAGGTGCCCCTGAGGATAGCTCTTTTATCCACCAGCATGCCTGATGCCAGCCTGGACCCGGGCATGAGGTGGCCATCAGGAGCAGCCGTGGACATGAGGAACTCCTGCTATAGGGGGGATGGGTGGGCAGGAAAATGGCGACATAAATGGTCAAAACACAGACTGCTGTTCTGAATCTGGCCCATATGGTGATCTACTGCTCCCTGTGCGAAGAGAAGATCCCACCGTCAGGCTTCTGAGCAGAGCAAGTGGTATCAAGGAATAGAGAAACTGGGAATTTTCCTAGACAGGTGAGGAGGGAGACAGGAACATTGAACTCTAGCCCTTCTTTAGCAAAGCCATGAACTGCCAGTCTCAGACGCAGCCTCCCTGGAGCTGGCTAGGCGGGAGGCAAGAAGAGCTTTCAAAAGCCCAGGAAGAAAGGGGTATAGACCACAAGTTCCCACAGGATCAATCAGGGCTGCTAGTTGGTCCCCTGCCACTTCCAGAAACAGACCACCATGACAGGTCCTGACCTGGTCCCACTGTCCTCTCGGCTAAGACTTTCGTTTGCACCTATCACATCTGTGAGATATACCATCACTACCAGGCTCTGGTGCTCCTGTTCCCATTTGCCCTTCCTCCTGGTGTGGCCAGTTTGAGCCAGACCCATCCCAAACGCTGCTTCAGGGCAACATGGGGCCATGGAAATCAGCGTCTGCCTTCCCCACACCAATGCTCTAGTTCCTGGGATTGGTAGGTTTTACACAAGGGGCTCTAACTCAGCATGGGAGCCAAAGTCAGAAACAGTGTCTACTAACTTAAGTGTGCAGGAAGGAGTCACAGCGGGTAGGACTCAGAGCCCATTTGTGATTCTACAGCACCCGGAGCCCAAGACTCTTAACCTCCTAGACCTTCTTAGTTCCTTGGGGCCAAATACCCTGAGGGTCAATGAGGACCATACCTATGTGTCACAAGCAGGATACATTACAATGCATGGGCCTCAACACTAAAGAGACTTTTAAACCAAAGGCCTTAAACTTGCAGACAGGGAACATTCCAGTCACATGGGCAAAGTTTACAAATGGTGATACATTCTTTCTAAAGATTTTCAAATCTTCTTCTTCTTTTTTTTTTTTTTAAAGATTTTATTTATTTATTTGACAGAGAGAGATCACAGTAGACAGAGAGGCAGGCAGAGAGAGAGAGGAAAGCAGGCTCCCTGCCGAGCAGAGAGCCCGATGTGGGACTCAATCCCAGGACCCTGAGATCATGACCTGAGCCGAAGGCAGCGGCTTAACCCACTGAGCCACCCAGGCACCCAAAGATTTTCAAATCTTCTTAAGATTTTCAAGCATCTTAGACTGAACTAGCTGGTAAAACCTTCCCAATAAAGCTGCTTTTAATTTGTTAAGACAATCAAACTCCACTCCATTTTTTTTTTTTTTGGTGCTATATGTAAATAACCCTATACTAGAATAGAAGAATAGACTGATTTTGCTGGTAGAATGAATGGAAGTAGCTCCTAGCAGGTAACCAAGAGAAAAGTATTTGGACTCAGTCAAATTCATAAGGACATTATCTTCCAAGCTAATATTTGAGAGATCTGAAACAGGATAATAGTTCAATATGACCTATAAAGAGCCACAGCCTTTGAATCTTCCTATGAAGGTAGGATCCCAGAACTTTGGATCAAGTCATGCCCACAGTATCACCAAGCAAATAACTAGTTTTCCACGATAAGAAAATGGAGATAGACAAAGAGGCAAGCAGGAGTTAGCATGTGAGGTTATCTTTTCTTTCATCCACCATAAAATACTTGCAACTCTTCCTCCAGCAAGGGTTCTGTGGGTTCTTATGTAAAATAACCGACAATTAACTAAATTACCATTGTATCCATCAAGGGCCTGAGCAACCAAGTCCTTTGCGACTGTCTCATAAACCAAGTCCTGGGAGGCGTTGTGGAGAACTCCATCCAGCTTGAACGACCAGTCTGTCTGCTTGTTATTGACAACCCCTCTCTGAAGATCTTTTTTTAAGTGAATATCAATGCTCTAGGAAGAGAGGAAGAGAGAGAGTATTGAGGAAACCTGTATGAAAAACTTACTACTAGCTGAGGCCTGACCTGGAGAAAATAGAGGAAGAGAACTTTAGGAGGAACAGGGACTCCCACCCGTGGCCAATATTCCAGTGAGTTCTTGGGGATGGGAGAAGGAAGCTCCTGCAGGAAGATCACACAACCCTTAAGGTGGAAGGATCGGGAGACTAGAGCATGTCATAGTTTCAGGACTTGTCGCCCTAGGTTACTGGGTGCTGTTTGCGCTGGTTCCCCCATCTATGATATGGGGTCAAGCATATCATAGAAATAGAAACATGTATCCTGTTTCTATTAAACAAGCTTTAGACACATTCACTAAGCACAGGGAGGCCATGCATTAGGCCAGAGAGAAAAGTGGGCTTGGTGACAGATGCCTGGGCTTGAGCCATATCTCTTACATGCTATGGGCCTTTGTGAGTAATGATGAATTAACAGCCACAGAAAAGGTTCTTCTTGATTTCTCATACATAGTTCCTCACTGCTGTTACAGCAAACCCAAGGTGCCTACGTACTTGTAATCAGCATATTTTTAGATGCACAGATTTCTTAAAAAAAAAAAAAAATTAGAGGCACTATGGCAGAGCTGAGCTAGGAACCCATTGTATTAGGTCAATGGTAAATTCCAAATCTTTACTATGGGGACTTCTGATGTAAAGAGCCTCTTGTTGGAATTTTGTCCTGGCTGCCCTAATCCAGGAGCCAAGACACAGTCACATGCAGAAAAGGTAAGATCATGAAAGAGAGGCTTGGTCCGCTCACACATTAAATGTTCTGTGCTTCCGTGTTCGTTGAAACTATGCCCAGTGTGAGCTTTTTTTTTTCTGACTGCCAAGACTTGCAAAGCTTGGGGAGTTTGCCCTTGAATTCCTCCCTTAAAGAACATCTCAGTGCTGCCCAGAATGGATTCACAGTTGTTTGCTGAATGAAAACATAGGACTCTCTCAACCTGTCCCAAGCCTGTCATGGGGTTCAGAAAGATGGTCATGACAGTATTAAAGGCATGGGAATGGATAACTCTTTCCAGTTATCTCGATAAGAGTTTCTCCCACTGCTTTGGTAAGTTTAACAGTTATCAACTTAAGACATTCTACCTGAACCCCCGGGGGGATTATCGGTAACAGCAGATCTGATCACCAGAAAGTTTTATGAGTGTGCACAAATGTCAGCTTTTCTGTACAAGATACAAGGATGAAGGTAAACGTATTAAGCAAAAACTTAATTAAAAATGGGAGTTTCAAGAGTTTCCTCATCGAAAGCGATTCAGGGGAGTGGTTTGGACTTGTTGGACTCTGGAGTCCATCTGAGCTTTTGTCAATTCTGTCTTGGTCCTTACAGGCTGTTTGGAAACAGGGTCATGCTGTAGCAAGGGGGGACAGAGGGACCAGGCCCATGACAGCAAGCACGTTCCACTTACTTTGTTGTCATCTCCATATTTGATCATTTCGTGAGCAAAGTCGTCGGTGGGTTTGACACGGACAAATGCATGAACCTTTTTCCGAGTGCCCATTCTAGCTAAAAACGAGAAAACAGTGCAACTTTCAGTGGTCGTCATCAAATGACAATCAGTGTGGGTGGGGGGTGCTGTCGCTTATAAAAAAGAGTAGAACACAGTGACATGCCGTCTGTGTTTTCCTATCCTCACGAGCCAGTTTTCCTTTTAACCCCCTAACCTGTCCGTGCTCTACTCAAGGACACTGCTCCACACACACAGGCACTTCCTGCTATAAAGGCTGACTCATCATTTTCCACCAATGCCCCCCTAAGAGACAGACACACAAGGCAAGAAGAATGTTCCCTTGAGTGGCCTAATCTTAGATGTGTCTCCTAAAAATGTTCTGTAATGCAGTCCACTTACGCTTTGCCTCATTCGTTATATTTTCCTCTAAAATACTTAGGACGTGCATTTAAACTAATTTTCTTTTCTTCACTAGCATACATTACTGCAGACGCCGCATCTCCTCCTCCACCTCCATGTGACGGACTTAGACCAGAAAAATGATTCCCTAGAAGTATATTTAATCTAGCCCATAATCAAATATTCTTTCTTCTCTGGCAGTCCACTGAGAAAAAAAATCAGAGAGTCCTCTACCTCCTCTTCCTCTCTCAAACCTAACTATATTTTCTTTCAGGTAGACACACTTAAATTTGTATTTCTTTATTTATACTACCATGAATAATGCGATGTGTAACAAAATGTTAAAATAAAACCTTGGGGTAGCTTCATGGAATAGGATGTAAAGTTATAGGCGGAAGGATTAGGGAGGCAGATTCAGGTAAGTGACCTTCCTACTACGTGGAGCTGTCCTATAAATGGAAAAAACTCAAGCAAAGTCAAGATGCCAGCTAACAGAGATGCCACCAAAGGGACTGTTGCATTGAGGGGAGAGTTAATTAATCTCTTAGATTCTGTCTAACTGAAAGATTTTATAAAAACATTTTTAAAGGGCGCCTGGGTGGCTCAGTTGTTAAGTGTCTGCCTTCAGCTCAGGTCATGATCCTAGAGTCCAGGGATCAAGTCCTGCATCCAGGTCCCTGCTCAGCGGGAAGCCTCCTTCTCCCACCCACTCCTCCTGCTTGTGCTCCCTTTCTTGCTGTGTCTCTCTGTGTCAAATAAATAAATAAAATCTTAAAAAAAATTTTTTTTAATTGAGGGCACCTGGGTGGCTCAGTTGGTCAAGGATCCAACTCTTGGTTTCAACTCAGGTCAAGATCTCAGGGTCATGAGACGGAGCCCCACAACTGACTCCACCCTCAGGGAGGAATTTACTTGAAGTTCTTTCCCACTCCCTCTGCTCCTCCCCCTACTTGCATGCTCTCACTCTCTGTCAAATAAATAAATGAAATTTAAAAAAAAAATTTAAAAACTGAATTATACAACCAAATGATAACTAATAAAATCTATTTTTTAAAAGATTTTATTTGGGGACGCCTGGGTGGCTCAGTTGGTTAAGCAGCTGCCTTCAGCTCAGGTCATGATCCCAGCGTCCTGGGATCGAGTCCCACATCGGGCTCCTTGCTCGGCAGGGAGCCTGCTTCTCCCTCTACCTCTGCCTGCCCCTCTGTCTGTCTGTGCTTGCTCTCTCTCGCTCTCTCTCTCTGACAAATAAATAAATAAATAAATAAAATCTTTAAAAAAAATAAAATAAAAGATTTTATTTGTATTTGACACAGCGACAGAGAGCAAGCACAAGTAGGCAGAACCGTAGGCAGAGGGAACAGGCTCTCCACCAAGCAGGGAGCCAGCCCTATGCGAGGCTCGATCCCAGGACCTGGGATCATGACCTGAGCCAAAGGCAGACACTTAACTGCCTGAGCCACCCAGATGCCCTAAAATCTATTTCATCGGATATCAGTCTCATTGGTGAAATCACATGAGGCCCTCTCCTGGCAGTGACTGTAAAAATATTTAACACTAATTAGACAGAAAATTTTGGTTCCAGCATTGACACAGAGTGGAGAAGCAAAGACGGTTATTAAACAGAAGGAACGATTGTGCTATTTTTATTGCTTTGAGGGGAACTTAAAACTTAGCTCTTGAGGTACCTCTCACATACTGATGACAAATGATTAAATATTGAGAAAAAATATCAAGAGCTCTAAGGAAAGCTAAGGAAAAATCAATCTCTAATCATCATCAATTGCATTAAATCTAGTTAAGAAATTCTAGAAAACAAGATGAAAGTCTATGAAAATATATTAAACTTCACTGTTTGAAACTACTGGGGAGGGACGCCTGGGTGGCTCAGTTGGTTGGCCGACTGCCTTCGGCTCAGGTCATGATCCCGGAGTCCCGGGATCGAGTCCCGCATCGGGCTCCCAGCTCCACGGGGAGTCTGCTTCTCCCTCTGACCTTCTCCTCGCTCATGCTCTCTCACTGCCTCTCTCTCTCAAATAAGTAAATAAAATCTTTAAAAAAAAAAAAAGAAACTACTGGGGAAATTAACATAATTTTAAGTTGTTCAAAGAGGAAACATTTCTAATTTTACGTATGTTTTCCTAATACCGATCTAATATTTTTTTCTTTCCTTCTTTTTCAAATAATGTGAATATATCATCAAGTAGTCTATGATCGTGTAGTCCTAACACTGGGCTCTCACATTTTGATAACTTTACTTTTATGGAACTATGCATATAAAGAAAGAATGTTAAAAACTCATTTAGAGTTCATGCTCCAAATGTACAAAAACACACTTGGAATAGAGACAAGGCCCAAGAGTCTGGATGTGTGCTACATGGTACGCTTCTCTTCTGACCTCCCTCTCAGGCTTAAACCCGTTCAAGAAGAAACGAGGCATTTACCACTAAAATAACCTGTACCTTCAAGGGGCAGGAAAGGGGAGTTGAAGCCAAAGAAATCTCCTGGGTATTTTTAGAAAACAAAACAAACAAACACAAAAAACAAGCAGCAAAGGATTTGTTGAATTCACGAGGAGTTAGCGAAACATGAGACATAGAGGAAGCTGACTCAATTTCATATTCAAATTGGAAAATAGCAAAAGCATGGTGATTAAGGAAAAAAATAGTTTGCTTGTACTATTGCAAAGAACTCTACAAATAAAACTAATTGTTAAGACCTTTACTGTAAAGAAAAAGTCATGCATGACAGGGATTTTTTTCTCTGAATTACAGTTAATTATTTCACTTTTTGTTTAAAAAGATTTTCACCTATTTATTTGAGAGAGAGAGAGAGAGCACAGAGGGAGAGTTAGAGGGAGAAGCAGACACCCCACTGAGCAGAGAGTCTGATGCGGGGCTTGATCCCAGGATCCTGAGATCATGACCTGAACCAAAAGCAGGCGCCCAACCGACTGAGCCACCCAGGTACCCCTAATTATTTCACTTTTTAAATTTATTATTTTTTAAAATATTTTGTTTATTTATTGGACAGACAGAGATCACAAGTAGGCAGAGAGGCAGTCAGAGAGAGAGGAAGGGAAGCAGGTTCCCCGCTGAGCAGAGAGCCCAATGTGGGGGCTCGATCCCAGGACCCTGGGATCACGACCTGAGCTGAAGGCAGAGGCTTTAACCCACTGAGCCACCCAGGTGCCCCTATTTCACTTTTTAAAAAAAAATGCACATTAAATAAAGAATATATGTATAATCCAAGAGAGGTTCAATGAATGTTACCTGAAAAAAAAGATTGCAGGTTTAAAAAATATTAATGTCTCTATATTTCTAAATACAACTTGCAATGACCATGAGATTTCCTATTACAATTATGTTAATTGTCTTCAATGGCATAACTTATCTCTACAGAAGCAATTAAATAGGCCCTCCCCTTTGTTCACAGTTTCAGTGATGTCAACAAATGAAACTCCAACCCCTGTTACAAGGCCTTCAGATGTCAAATCAAATAAGCAAACATGTCACTCTTATATTTGCCTACTGTAGACCTGTGTCCACTTACTACATTCCTCAAGTAATTATTTCATGGAAGTCTTTTCCCAGCCACTATGGGACCATTCAGACATTTTCATTTTTAGAGAATGGATCTGAAATGTATTCAGGTGATCAAGGGTGCTGGCTTATCCAATTTCAGTTCTAAATTTTTTTTTAAGATTTTATTTATTTATTTGACAGAGAGAGATCACAGTAGACAGAGAGGCAGGCAGAGAGATATAGAGAGGGAAGCAGGCTCCCTGCTGAGCAGAGAGCCCAATGCGGTACTCGATCCCAGAACCCTGAGATCATGACCTGAGCCAAAGGCAGCGGCTTAACCCACTGAGCCACCCAGGCGCCCCTAGTCCTACAATTTTTGTCTGCAAAATTGAGCTCAAGAAATACAAAGCCACAAATGGCTCTAACATGGATCCCAAATTGAGGAAATTGAAGAGGAAAATCTCAACTCCATTTTGATCTAGGCTATTGGGAAGTTGAGAGTGGAGGAAGATGTGTTTTTTTTTTTAAGATTTTATTTATTTATTTGACAGAGATCACAAGTAGGCAGAGAGACAGGCACAGAGAGAGGGAGAGGCAGGCTCCCTGCTGAACAGAGAGCCTGATGCGGGGCTCGATCCCAGGACCCTGGGATCATGACCTGAGCTGAAGGCAGAGACTTTAACCCACTGAGCCACCCAGGTGCCCCAAGGAAGGTGTGTTTTGACACAAGCAAACTTACCTTCAGTTTCTAAAGCTCTGGGAACCATTGCTCACACCAGTCTGAGGGCCTGGCCTCCGGCCCTGGGTGCCCTCTGAATGGAACCAGCCCAGGTGGCAGGTGCCCAGGCCTCCCTCCTGGAAGCCCCCACCCACCCAGCGCAAGAACAGCACAGGAAAGCCCAAGCAAGCCCTCCCCTCAGAGTGGGGCATGCAACTTGCCCATGCACATGCACATGCCCGTGCAGTCCCCCTATCTTCCCAAGGCCCACCCCACACTCACATCCACAGCTCCAAGTATGTCAGGAGCTATATCCACCTAAGGCAAGCCTTCTCTATTTTATTTAGGATTTTTTTTTTTTAAGTAATCTCTACACCCAACATGGGGTTTGAACTCCCAACCCCAAGATCAAGAGTCGCATGTTCTAAGGAATGAGCCAGCCAGCATCCCCCCACCCTCTTGTCTTAACCCATCCTGTAAGGCTGCTGTCCAGCAGACACTCAACACCCAGACATTTGAGACCCCATGCCATCTTGCACTTACTGAAATAATGCTTGTTACCATTCCTACGCCGCATGATTTGAGTGGGTTTCCGGTCCCAAATTAAATTACAAGTTGCTTGAGGGACAGAACTGTGCTTTAATCTCTTTTGAATCCCCCCTCAATGTCCAGAACAGTGCCCAGCACAGAGCAGGAACTCGAGAAATGGTGGCTGGTAGTGATGGTCATGGCTGGAAGTCAGAGGACGGCTGAATCTCCACCTGTGGGTCCATCTTCCGTCACTACTGAGAGAGTCCCAAGGGGCATATGTCACTCCCCTCCCACGCCACCTCCAATCCCTGAGCCCACAGCCTTTCCAGGACACTTAGTTTCCAGGCATCACTTGCAAGAAGCCATTTTCAGCCCCTCACCATGCCCTCTCTTTTAGCAGCGTCTTCCCTCCTTCCCCCTCCCCCACCACCCCAGTACCTTGTGGGGAAAGTGTCTTCTCTCATGGGCACCACCCTTAGATAATTCTGGTGTAAATAAGTAGACCTCTGAGTGGTCACCAGGAGACCTCTCTGAAAGGCACGTGGTTTCCTTACTTGTTTTAAGGGTGGAAATGAACAGAATTGTTACCAAGCACCTCTGAAGGCTGGATAAAAGGAGAGGGAGCGTCTGCTGGGACAAGTCCCTAGCTTCCAGCGCTCTTGCCCAGACCAGGCGCTCAATATGGAACCCTCACAGTTGTCAGAGCGGCGGCAGCATCTGAACCCCAAAACAACAGGGTCCAAACGCACCGGCGTCAATTCCAGGCAGATCGGGCCTCCTCCCTTTTCCTCACTCAACATACCAGACCCCTGCGTGGATTGTGGGTGGCAGTTGGCCTTGGGGCCATTCCTGTCCCTCTCTGGAGCGGTTTCCTCATCTGTAAAGCGAGCGGGTCGACCTGGAGATCCCGAAGCCCCCTCCAGTTCGAAAACTGACGAATACAGAAGGGTCCAGAAGACCTCTGGTCTCCCACTTCGCGCCCTCTCAACCTGCGCAGCGACGCAGAACCCTCGTGGGGCCAGGGAACGTTAGATTCGAAGACCCTAAGCCGGAGCCAGCCCGAAAGGGCGCCCAGGATGCGGCGCCCCCTCCTCCGCTCGGGTTTCACAGATCAGCGAGCTAAGCCTGGGGACTCCCGGGTGGAGCGGTCTTCGGATCCCAGTCGCTGACAGCCGCCTCGGCGTACAATCCCTCTCCAGCCTTGCTTCTCCCCACCCGGGCGGCGCGTGAATCCGTTCACTGCTCCGGAGGCAGTGGTCCTCCTGCCGCCCGACCGCTGCAGGTGCAGCGACTGCAAGCCGGCACTCGCCGCCGCAGAACTGTGTACATAGCCGCCATGGCAACGGATCGTTTCCACAGATTCCGGAAGTATCAAGGTAGTGGCGGAAATGAAGTCTGCGGCCCTGGGTCGAGCTACGATATAGGTCAGGGCCGAATCAGAAAGACGGGAGATGGGACCGGTTATTCTAGAAAGACTGAGGCAGCTGCAGGCGTGAAAGCACGGGAGAGAAATTGAGGAAAGGAAGACTAGACTTGCACCAGGAAACGGGGCAGCGGGACTTCCGGCGCGGAGCTCCTTGAGACTACGGCGGCCGCGCAGGCCCTTCTGCTCCAGCCCTGCGCTCCCGGCGGCGGTTCGCGCGCGCCCTCGCTCCGCCCCGTTTAGCATCGAGCAGGCCGGCCAGGCCTGCGCAGTCGCGGCGGCCGGGGAAGATGGTGGAGGACGGCGCGGAGGAGCTGGAGGACTTGGTGCACTTCTCCGTGTCCGAGTTGCCTAGTCGCGGCTACGGCGTCATGGAGGAGATCCGGCGGCAAGGGAAGCTGTGCGACGTGACGCTCAAGGTACAGAAGACTGGGCAGCGTGAGGCTGAGGGATAAGGAACCGAGTGGGGAGGAAAGAGGGGCGGAGGATAGGGGAAGAGAGGTCTAGTGGGCAGAGTGGTAGGGCAAGGAGATTGGAGAGAGACCGAGTAAGGGAGAGAGAGGTGCGGAGTGGGAGAGAGGAATTGGGGCTGTGTGGGGAGACGGACAGAGACAGCCCCTCAGCCCTTAGAAGGACAGGCTGAGAGGTGTGCGGCTGAGGCCCTCGGGGTGGGAGACATTGGGGTTCTCGCCTCGCTTTTCTGTCACACAGACGGGAGAAAATGAACTTGCAGCCCCTCTGGAGAGGAGGGGGCGGTGGACGCCTCTACATTCTGATGGGCACCCTCTCTTGTCACCGTAGACATTTCTTTGTGGTCCCCGAAGTTAGCTGTGCCGTTGTAAGGCGCAGCCTTCTCCTTAGCAGTCATTGCTTGTCCTTGATTGTTAGATTACTACTTTGTCTCTTAAGAGCTTTTAAAATCGAATCTGGACACCTGTTGAAGTGGGCATCTACTCTGCTCCCCACTGAAAGGTGCACCATCACTACTACCTCCACAAAGGTCTCGGGGGATGGACTGGGTCTGCGTGGGGGAGAGGGATCCCTTAACCACCTGTTCCCTACTGGCATCCTGGACCCAAGAGCCAGACTTCCTCCCGTGCTTTGCATCCTTTCCTGCTGGAGAGGCATGCAGCGCTGCTCCTTGGCCTAACCCTCTGAGCCCTGTGGAGCCCTCCACGTGGGAATGTGCTGCTGTGAACTGTGCTCCCTGTTGGGCTTTGGCTGGAAGGCTCCCAGCATCTCTGCGGGACCACATGAAATATATATACACACATGCAGAGATCTTTTCACCCTGCTTATTTTCTACAGAATTAAGGAAACTTTCCTTCTTCCCATAGTCGAGTCAGACCTCTGGAGACAGGAGAGTAGAATGGTTAAGAGTGTGGAGATAGAAGGATTTGGATTAAAATCCTAGTGGTAACCTTGGGCAAGTTTCTTAATCTCTCTAAGCTTCAGTTTTCCAAATGTAAAATCCAGGATGATTCCTAATTCTCAGTATTAGTGTGAGGATTCAGTGAGAAAATGTGTAGTATTCTTTGCATGATGACTCGCTTAAGTTTTTCATCCTCCGAAGGAGGTTGGTTTTCCAGGAGAGAGGTGAAGTGGCCTAAAGAGGGAAAAGGATCTTTGGTGGGGAACCAAGGGATTTGAGAAAAATGAACTGAACTAAAGGAGGCCGAGGAAGTAAATATAAACGGGAGATTTTTGTCCATGGTGATTACATGGTAGAAGATGTCAAGGCTACTAGAGGTTTGTAAGTGGAAGAATGATCTGGTCATGGCAGTAACACTTGGGGTTAGAGACTGGTGAAAAGCAGTAATGGGAAGAATTTTGGGGTTAAGAGGCTGTAAGGAAGAGGCAGGGAAAGCTTGTGAGACAAAGAAGCAAAAGGGTATGATAGAGGGGAATGGTTACAGATATTGCTACATAAATTGAAGCAGTGCCTTTTGCCTCTGCATTTCATGCAAATACAGAATATAACAACGTTTAGCATAACAATGCTTGAGTGATTTTTTTTACATTACATTACAGTGCTTTTTGTTCATTCAAAGGAACAAGAAAATTATTAGAGGTAGTTCCAACCGAGATTGTTGGTCTCTCTCTCTCTCTTTCTCTCAGGATAGAGTCTTTCCTGAAACTTCTAATGTTTCCAGACTGTCTTCCGAATAAATAGGTACTGAAAAGTCAGTTGGAGCTTTTCGCTGTGGGATGGAATTTATTGACTAGTAGGCCTCCTTGCAGGGCAGTGCTTCTCAAGCTTCACCAAGTATTAGAATCACCTGGTAGCCTGTTCACACACTGGTTGTTGTACCTCATCCGGGAATTTTTTATTCAGTACGTCTGGCATGGGCCTGAGAATTTACATTTCTGACAAATTCCCCAGTAATGCTACTCCTGGCCTGGGGCCACATCCTTAGAGCCAAAACTGTAGGGTGATG
The DNA here is from genome assembly GCA_004024625.1 of Mellivora capensis. NCBI lineage: Eukaryota > Metazoa > Chordata > Mammalia > Carnivora > Mustelidae > Mellivora > Mellivora capensis. The sequence goes on from PISX010007827.1 coordinate 48,012, forward strand.
GGCCTCCCCTTTTCAATGCAGTATGTTCAGAGTCCGTGGACCTTCCTTCAGGCTTCTGCCTGAGTGGAATAAGTTGGCTGTTCCCATTCTAGAAACCTTATGATGGGAGGGGACTGGGGGCTCTTGCTTCTGTATGCAGACTTACACTTAATCCCTGAATGGTGCCACTTCTTTGTCTTCAGTGGTTGGTTCCCTGGTTGCCCAAGTCTGGAGTCTCTGGTTCATCCTGTCCAGATGATAAACCTCCAGTCTTCTGCCGGGGTGGTGACCACTCCTGCCTGATTTCAGCCTCCCTTATGCTCACACCTACAGAGGAAACCTGAGTCTCCAGCAGTTGAGGTTTGGAAGGGACTCCGAAGTGGCTTGCCATGTGCAGCGCTCAGTATTCTCCATGGAAGTCAGTCACTACTCACCTTCCAAAGTTTGGTGATATATTTGATCTGCTCTCTTCCAGCTGCTTTTTCCTTGGGAGCTTTGCTGTTCCTAAATTGTCAGTCCGGGAAGTGGTATAGCACAGACTCAAGCCAGACTGCCTGGGTTAGAATCCTGGCTCTGCCACTTATTAGCTGTGGAAACTTAGGCAAGTTCCTGAAACACTGGGGACTCAGTTCCTTCATCTGTAAAATGGGCGTCATCTCCTACCTAATAAGAGTGTTAGGGATTTCATTAGTTAATGGACTTAAAACAATCATGTAGTAAATGATCAGTCGCAGCAAATATTTATGAATAATGACATAATTATGAATAATAATGGAGGGGTTTCTAGAGAGAGAGGAAATAAATGGGTATGTTCAACCTGCCATTTTGAATTGTTTAGCTTCTGATGAATTCTGGGTGATTTTATCTAAACATAACATTCATTGTCTTGAGAGTATGCAGACCGCTGCTCTGCTCTAGAAGCCTACATTTTATAGATGAGGACCCAAGCCCAAAGGAAGGGACTTGTTCAAAATCACAGATTGAGATAGGCAGAGCTAGGACTAGAGACTGGACTCCTGGTCTCTGTCCTGGCCAAATGTCCTTCCTTGCTCTCCTGTTGAGTCTTCTATCACTGGTAGTGATGGAACTGAATTCCAGCTGCTACCTGAATTAATTTACCCCAGGTCAGTTGTACTCACCGTTTGTTTTTTTTTTAAAGATTTTATTATTTTTTTTTAAGATTTTATTTATTTATTTGTCAGAGAGAGAGAGAGTGAGAGAGCAAGCACAGGCAGACAGAGTGGCAGGCAGAGGCAGAGGGAGAAGCAGGCTCCCTGCCGAGCAAGGAGCCCGATGCGGGACTCGATCCCAGGATGCTGGGATCATGACCCGAGCCGAAGGCAGCCGCTTAACCAACTGAGCCACCCAGGTGTCCCTAAAGATTTTATTTATTCATTTGACACACAGAGATCACAAGTAGGTGGAGAGGCAGGCAGAGAGAGGAGGAAGGAGGCTCTCCGCAGAGCAGAGAGCCTGAAGTGGGGCTCAATTCCAGGACCCTGGGATCATGACCGGAGCCAGAGGCAGAGGCTTCAACCCACTGAGCCACCCAGGCGCCCCAGTTGTACTCACTGTTAACAACAGGTCATCTTTTCTATCTTCTCGAGCTTTAGGGAGTGTCTGAAAGTTAGCATTAGCAGGTATGATGTATTCTCAAAATTCACTGCCAACTCTCAAACCTTACTTAATTCTGTTTTTGGAAATATTTGAAATTCAAATTCCTTGGGCACCTGTTGGATAATTAAGAAGAGGCAGAACAGAAAGGGTAATAATACTAGATTTTAAAAATCATATTCTATGTCTATGTTGACATGAATGTTTTTTAAAAAACTGAAAATGGGGCACCTAGGTGGCTCAGTTGGTTAAGCAACTGCCTTCGGCTCAGGTCATGTTCCCGGAGTCCTGGAATCGAGTCCCGCATCAGGCTTCCAGCTCCACGGGGAGTCTACTTCTCCCTCTGACCTTCCCCCCTCTCATGCTCTCTCTCACTGTCCCTTTTTCAAATAAATAAATAAAAATCTTCAAAAAAAGAACTGAAAATGATGAGCCCTCTCCCCAGAAAAATGCACATACTTAACATACATGCAAAATTTTGCGTTCAAGCTTGAGAGCAATTCCCCTGAGGCCCTTTTCTGGCTCATGGGTTATGAATCCAGCTGAGTATCTTTTTCCTATCAGAAAAAGCCTATGGTCTGTCTACATGACAAATCATTTTATCTTAAAGGTTAGGAGGGTAGCCGGGCAAGACTTCTGGGCAACCTATAACATCGGGCTTTGTCTGGGCAGAGAGGTTTGCTTCCACCTCAGCTCTCATCCCCTCTTCCCATCAGCCTATTTCCTTTCCTTTCTTCTGGGCTGCCAGTTGCCCAATGCTCAGGCCTCATCTGTCAGGTTCACTGGGGTCCTGTGAGTTAGGCAGACTCCCCAGATTCAGTGAATGTTCACAATTTGTTATTCATTAATAAGATCTAGACCCATCACTTGAACATTTTTCTGTTCTCTCCTCACCTCACATTCTCCTTTTTCTTTATTTGTGAGAGCAGAAGGGGGTCACCAAACCTGCATATTATTCACTGACCCATAAGCTTAGGAGAGAAGCTTCCTTCTCTCATTGCTCAATCGCACGCGCTCTCTCTCTCTCTCTCTCTCTGTCTTGCAGCCACTGATGAACTTCATCAGTAAGCTGGCATTGGTCTTCTAGCATTTTCCCAAGGCCTCTGCTAAGGTTTTGAACCAGATCAGATAATTTGTCCTCCAGAAAGAAATGCCTTTTCCATGGGTAAAAGGCAGTATTAGAATATTTTCCTTTGACCCACTAAATCCAGGTACACAGTTCTCATTGAGACCAGCTTCAAGAGCCACACATTTGAGTCTGGAATCTTGCCTCCTTTGCTCTCACACTGATTTGGTGATGAAAGAGTGTGTGGAAAAGGCTATCAGGAAGTGAAGTAAGGACTTGTTGATACATGCCATTTTGATGTTCTGTGTGGTATAGTGAGTTACACAGGTTTAATTATAGAGCTGGGAGAATCCTACGAAAAGGAGCCATAGAGGTCCTCTATCAAAGCCATTCATTTTAGAGATTAAAAAACCCTGAGGCTTAGAGATATTAAGGGATTGCCCAAGGGACAAAGCTTTATTATCTGGGATCTAGCCTAGCTGTTGGTGGAAGGAATGCTTTTGCATCCTCTTCCCATTAGTCACCTGCCCTGCTGATGTTAGGAAGTAGAGCAGGGAACACACGCCATCTGCAGTGTCATTTTCAAGCATGGAGGACAGCGATGTCTATGTCCCGATGCACCACCATTGCTCTATTTCAGGAGAGAGGAAAGATGCAGGCTTTATCGGCTAGTCTTTTGCACATTTGAATTCTGGACTCTCTTGATTTTGAAATGGCACCACATTGGAAAACTTATGCTTCTGAGTATTGTTCATTCCTGGTGTTTTCTACTGACTTTCCCCAGGCATTTGCGTTCATTTCCAGCCTTGCCTCTTCTTAGTGAACAGTTAGAACCGAGAGGAAGGATGTGCTCCTTGAGAGCAGAGGTGCGCTTAGGTATGAATGGATGTTCATCGAAAAGTCCGTTTTGCTTCCTTCCTCGAGTTATGTTGTGGTTCATGCTGTTACATTTGGATGCCAATCAGAGGAGGAGAGAGCTTGCCGCTGCCTGATGTGTGGGTAGGGAAAGGGAGTTGGAGGCATACTGGAAAATCAGTTACCACCGAAGCAGCATTCAGGGGGTTCACTCTGAGGCTTCTGCGTAAATTTAAGAAGCCTGTGTTTGGGGATGCTTCTCACAGCGGGCCGTTCCTTTACGGTTTTGTACAGGAGACTCCATTGTTTGCCTCTTGGCCACGCCTGGTTCAGCTTAGAGGCTGGATGACAGCAGATGAGATCACATTTTTCTAAAGGTGTGTTCTTAGCCCCTTCTAAATTTCAAGCCTGGCGTCTCCCATCCTACTTTGGATTTGTGGAGTGTTGGCATTACTGTTGCCTCTTTGTTATGAGCCAGCCGGTTTCCCCAGTTTAGGAAGGCCTCTTCCATACGAGCAGCTGACCCCTTCAGCACTTGTTTCCAGCTGGGGAGAAGAGAGTGAACCAAGATGTGTGAACCAGGAGTTGGCAAGCGTTTTCTGTAAAGAGCCAGATAGTAAATATTTTAGGATTTGTGGGTCATACAGTTTCAGTTGCAACCGCTCAACTCTGATGTCGTGGCACCCAAGCAGCCGTACAGAACACATATATGAATGGGTCTGGCTCTGTCCCATTAAAACTTGATTACGAAAACAGGTATAGGCCAAACTGGTTGGCTGTGGCTGGCGGACCCCTGTTGTATAGAAATATGGCCTCTGTCAAGTTTAAGGCCTTGGAAGTAGGTTACACTTGCCTTATGGCCCCAGTATACACTTCTGTCGTTCCCACACAGCACAGCATCTAGCAGTCGGAAGCATCTCTTATTAAAGAGGGCAGATGAACCAGAAGTGAAGAACTATCTCTTTCCAGCTCACTGCAGGTGATCATGGGACTGTCCTGGTTGGTGACTGTGAATAACTGACATAGGAGAACTTACTGGTAAATTTTGCATCTCATCTTTGAAAGTCTTGTAGCTCTGCTAGAGCTTGAAGCAGACTGTTTCTGAAGCATTAACTAAAGACACCGTGCTCCCTTTCTGTCTCAGTTGAAGCTGAGGATGCTTAGCTGCTTGCAGAATGGCAGGCCAGAGGAGACCGTGTTGGCTCCTGTGTTCCAGTGGACCTGACCGGCTGTGTTCAGGGCCGTGAAGGTAAGGGCCAGAGTTGGGGCTTCTGGCAGGCAAAGTAGATAGTTCACCTATGGTCCAGTACATCTGGGCAGAGTGTGCTGCATATCTGATCAGAACACAAAAACGCTTTTCAAAAAAACAAGCTCAAGAATAGATATTTGTATATATTCATAGCAGAATTGCTCACAATAGCCAAAAGATGGAAGTAACACAAGGTGTACCAACAGTTAACTCCATTTTGTTGAAAGGCATACAGTGGAATATTATGCAGCCTTAAAAATGAAAGAAATTTGGGGCGCCCGGCTGGCTTAGTCAGTAGAGGGGCACTGGCCTTGATCTCAGAATCATGAGTTCAAACCACACATTGGGTGTGGAGCCTACTTGATTTAAAAAAAAAAATAAAAATGAAAGAAATTCTGACACCTGCTCCAATGTGGGTGAACCTTAAAGACTTTATGCTGAGTGAAATAAGTCTGTCATAAAGGGACAGACACGCTGATTCCACCTAAAGGAAGTAACCAGAGTACACAAAGAGAGTAGAATGGTGGTTACTCAGGGACTGGGAGGTGGAAGGAATGGAGAGTTAGTGTTTAATGGGGACAGGGTTTTAGTTTAGGAACATGAGAAAGTTCTGGAGACAGATGTTTGGGATGGTCGCACAACAATGTGAATGTACTTAATGTCACCGAACTGTATGCTGAAAAATGGGTAAAATGGTAAATTTTGTTATGTATATGTTACCACAATTTTTTAAAAAGCTGGTAAGCTCAGGATGGGCAAGTGGGATTTCTTATAGTGCTGTGATTGCAGAGACCCTGAAAGCAGAAGCTGACTCTGTGTCCAAACCCACTGATGAGAAACACGGGACACTAAGGAATAACCTTCCCTGTTCTTTCACTTTCATAGTGTGCTGCCTCAGCTCTCGGGAGCCAGATTTTATCAGCTCAGCCCTGTAGCTGCTCTTCCAATGGTCACTTAAAAGGAATCGATTTCTAGGAGAGACTTTTTAAATGACGTACGCGTGTTGTAAGCTTATTTTTTCTGTGCCAATTTGTAAAGTCTAAGTGTCCCATAACCTTGACAGAGCTGTCCTGAGGACCAGTGAAACATACTATGCTGACCTCTCTTCCAAGTAAAGGTTTGTTGGCATAGTCTCTAATTTACAAATGGCTTTCAAATCTATGTTTGTCTTGCTTATTTTGCTTCTAAATACTATACCTACATTTCATTTGTCCTGTTGATCCTTATGCTAATTAATGTCTCAAATGAAGGCTCTTTCCCTCCTAAACCATCTCCGCTTTTGTTGACTTTGTGCATGGATGGCATACGATCCATGTAGGCAGGATTGAAACTCTGGAATCAGCTTTGGCTCATCCTATCTCTTTCCTGTGTATTTTGTGTCATTTATCACAATAAAAATGACATAATTATTTTCCGGAGTTCGTGAAGAGAGCACAGGATTTCACCTGGACTTTTCCTAGGAGACATGGTGCTAATGGCCAGAGCTAGAGGGACCAGTTGTGGCTTGTTCTTGAAGTCACTTCTGTTTGCACCACAGAGAGAATCAGAGGTGAGAGATTTGTCAGGGGAGCAGGAAGTAGACCTGGGCTGCTCAACTCTTGGTGGTTTAAAAGATGCTCATACTCATGTTTGGGATAGCTTGTCTTCTTTCCCCTGTCCGTAGGCTATCCCTTTAAGTGAGCAGGACTTCTGGGGAGAGCCACCGGGCTGTGGGAGTGCCGGAGCAGCAGGTGCGGGCTGGTTTTCAGAAGGATTAAAGGAAAGGCTGCTGATTTAACTGCATCTCTGATTATTCTAAGCTGCTCACAGAAATCGGTCACTGCCTCACTGCATCCAGGAGACAGACGTAAGAGAGAGAAGATTAAGCCTGTCCTGTTGGAGCTGATCGCCACTCTTGGTTGACTTTTCTAGGACCCCCAGCCCTGTTCCTGATATTCAGGATCCTCCCAACCCTGCCCCTCTCTCTTCTCTAGTTGCCCACAGACTCCTCCGGCTGGCTGTGTCTTCATGACCTGTGGTCTCTAACTCCCAAGCCGTGGCTCTTGCGTTCTCTGGCTTGGAGTATCACTCACCTCTACCAGCAATCTTACCCGTGCTCCAAAGCTGCTTTCATTTCCATTTTTTTCCTCAGGGGTAAAGAAATGGCCAGACACTCCTTCCTCTCTTCTGATGAAGCACTTTGCATTGTGTCTGTTCAGCATTGTCTTGTGGTCACAAGCCACACGCCTGTCTGCTTCTAGGAAGCACAGACCTGAGCCATCTTCTTTCTTTCGTGCTGCCCTGTTATAGTGGGGTATGGTATGAAATCCTATCTCTCGAGGAATTTTCTCATATCCCTCCCAGTGCACTCAATCCTTCCCTCTTCCTGTGGACCTTGACCCTTCGTTCCTTAGAGTATCGTCCTTTGAGTATCATCCTTTCAGCCCATTTGGAATGCAGGCTCTCCGGCTCCGCATCAGACCTACCGACCTACCGAACCACAATCTGGTGACTTTTCAACCCTCTGCACCTGAAGATTTGAGAAGCCTTGCCTTCACGCTTTGCACCTACTCCCCTTACCTTACTGAACAGTGTGGAAGTGCTCGCTTATTCACTCTTGCTGTCCAGATGTCGATCTCCTGCGGCCTGTGAAGCGTCCATTATCCAGCACGGTTAATGGCGTGTTTTAGGTGCTCAAAAGTGTTTGCTGTGTTGCCCGAAAGGGCCCCTGGTATTATGTTTGAGATGCTCCTTCAGTCAGCCTGTTAATGAAGTGCATAACTGCTCAAAGCTTTGCTAGGTGCCTGAGGCACCCTGCTGTGGAGTGGCCATCAGCCCCTATCTTTGGCATTTCCAGATCAATCGGTGGGGGAGATGGATGCCCATAATTAAATAGGAGAGGCAGGATCTGATCCATCTTGTAACCGTACAGCTATTACCAGAGGCCTAAGGGAACACCAAAGGAATGGAAGTTATTTCCAGTTCACAGGATTTGTGATGGTTGCACCAAGAGGATGGTGTCTCATTGGTGCCTGGAAGGATGAATAGGACTTTGACAAACAGACACTGTGGGAGGAGGCATTCCCAGCTGGGGTGAGCCTGTTCATGGGCCCAGGCGTGAAAGTGCACAGACAGGATGTTTCTTGAACAAGTAAGAGATTGAGATGGAAGGTGTGATTGGGGAGGTGGGTGAGTATAGACTGAACTTGAATTCTCGTGATATGGAATCTAGACTGGTAAGGAACATATGTGAATCACATGCTGCTGGTATAGCTCATACGTGTGGTTTCTGTGGACTCTGCCCTCCTGTCTCCCTCTCTCCTCGCATTCTACCTTGCTGGACATGGGCGGGAGGCAGGAGGTGGGTTTGGGAAGGATAGGAAGGTCTGAATGTTTTAGCTGGCTCTTGACTGGCTCAGTATGAGACCATGGCCCACGTCTTTTTTTAGTCCTAGCTGGTCAGCCACTTCCTTCCTCACCCCCTTCCGGAGTCACTTACCCAGCAGGGCCCCCTAAAAGCAGAGAGATCTAAAGCTCCATCGATAGAGGGTTTCACACAGTGTGCTTTAAAATGCCATCAAAACTCCAGACTGAACCCAGTATGTTTTATTATACTTGCTGTCTGGTTCTCAGCCCCATGGGTTTGTGAGATTAATCATTTATGTTTTTGGTGGAATGGACTAGCTTCCCTGTGGCCATGTTGTGGGCTGTGGGCAGGCCATCTAGCATTCAAGATGAAAGGACGCTACACTTTCCTTATATGCCTGCTTGTTGGAAAATGCACCTGAACAAGGCTACCATGGTGTGGCTTGTTTATTTCTTCTGCTGTTGGGAATACACTGTCAGCCTGGATGCCAGGTCCTACTCAAGTCGTCCCTAAGCCTTACCATCTTTTTCTTGAGCCTCTTCAGCTAACCGAATTTCCAGATAAGGTTAGATAGTCACCCTCTTGATGCGTCAGTGTCTTCTTCCCACCAGCTCAATCAGTCCTGAGCCAGATCAAGGTTAAAAAGAAGAGATGAAACTCATCAGAAGTTTTATTATGTTTGTATCTCAGATGAAAGACTGAGAGCTATCCCTTAGATGAAATGGGTTCTAGGATTCATTGAGTACCCCTGCAATGAGGCACTGTGTTAAGTACTTTATTTCTGTGGGGAAAACGCACATTCTGGAGGGGGAGACCTTCTTTAGGGACAACATAATATATGCTACAATGTATGCTGGAGGCTTGTACCAGGCGCTACAGGATGGAGAGCAGACTGCCTGGGAAGTCCCTCAGAAGAGGGAACATTTGAGCTGGATCCTCATGAATAAGCAGAAAAATAAGGGATAAGGATCCAAGTAGAGGAAATAGGGTGATGTAGGGGAATTGCCAACAACCGAGAAGAAAGACATGATGGTGGATGAAACTGGTTGGGGTAGATGGAAGCCAGTTTAGGATTTGACTCTGACTTGTAAGCAGTGGGGAGCCCAACAAAATGGGGACTGACATGACAGACTCAATTATATTTTGGGTTGATTCATTCAGAAATTTGATTCATTCAACAAATACTATGTGTTCATTGCTAGACTATCCCCGGAAATACACAAAGATTGCTCCATTGGTGGAACTCATGTGTTAGTAAGATAGTTAAGTTATGTCAGTCCACCCCCATTGACAGTTGTCAAGGTTACACGCGACCTCCACATCCAGAAGATCTCCACAGTATAGAACTTTTCTGTAACCATGAAGATTTCCCATGTGCTGCCCCTTTATAGTCACACCCATCCCCCTCCCACCCTCCATCCCTTGTCTCTGGTAGCCACTAATTTGTTCTCCATCTCTCACTTCAAGAATGCTATATAAATGGAATTATAAAGTATGTGATCTTTCGAGATTGGCTTTCTGTACTCAGCAGAATGCCTTTGAGAGCATTCTCAGAGTTGTTAAATGTATTGATAGTTTTTTCCTTAATATTTCCAACTAGTATGCCAGGATATGGATGTACCACATTTTGTTTAACCATTTAAGACATTGAGGTTCCTTCCAGTCTGGGGCTACAAATAAGACTGCTATGAATATTCATTTATTGGATTTTGCATGAAGATAGGTTTTCATTTTCTCTGGGATAGATCCCCAAGAGCACAATTGCTGGGTCATCCAGTGAATTGATTTTTAGTTGTTTTTTGTTTTTAAGATTTTATTTATTTATTTGAGAGAGAAAGCACGAGTGGGAGGGGCAGAGGGAGAGGAGGAGAGAGAGAATCTTAAGCAGACTCCATGCTGAGTGCAGAGCCCAACACGGGTCTCAATCCCACAACCATGAGATCCTGACTGAGCCGAAACCAAGAGTCAGAGACTTAACCGGCTGTGCCACCCAGGCACCCCTGATTTTTAGTTTTAGCAGACATTCCCAAACTGGTTTCCAGAACGGCTGTACCATTTTACATTCTTACCAGCATGTATGAATACAGTGGTTAACTTTATGGATCGAGTTGACTAGGCACTGGTGCCCAGTTGTTGGGTCAAACACCAGTCTAGATGTTGCTTGTGAAGGTATTTTTTAGATGTGGTTAACATTTAAATTAGTATATTTAGGTTACCTTCCATAGGGCGCCTGGGTGGCTCAGTGGATTAAGCCTCTGCCTTCAGCTCAGGTCATGGTCTCAGGGTCCTGGGATCAAGCCCCACATCAGGCTCTCTGCTCAGCAGGGAGCCTGCTTCCTCCTCTCTCTGCCTGCCTCTCTGCCTACTTGTGATCTCTGTCAAATAAATAAATAAATCTTTAGATTACCTTCCATAATGTGGTGGGCCTCATATAATTGTTGAAGGCCTCACCCCCCAAAATTGAGGTGTCCTGAAGAAGAAACAATTCTTTGAGATTATAACATGGACACCCTGTCTGATTTTCCCACTTGGGGGCCCTGCCCTGCAGATTTCAGACTCTAGAATACAATTCAAATCTTATCTGAATCTCTGTCAACCCACCCTATAGATTTCAGACTTGCCAGCCCCCATAATTGTGTGAGCCTATTCCTTACAACCAGCCTCCCTGTCCCTCCTTCCCTCCTTTCTCTTGCTCCCTGTCCATATGTGTACACACATACCACTTCTGTTTCTCGGGAGAACCCTGGCTAATACAATGCTCTACATCCTCACCAGCAACTGCTGTCACTACTGTTTTTTCTGTTGTAGCCATTTTGTTAAATCTGTAGTGATATCTAATTATGATTTTAAGTTGCATTTCCCTAATGGGTAGTGTTGTTGAACATTGCATGTGTTTGTTATTTGCCATCTGGATATCCTTTTTAATGAAATGTCTTTTCCTGTCTTTTGCCCATTTTCTCATTGGATTGTTTTTCTTTGTTTACTATTGAATTTTCATAGTTCTTTATATATTATAGATAGAAGTCCTTTGCCAGATGGACTCATATTTGGCAAATATGTCAAAAATATACTACTAACTAGTCTCAAGTCCTGTTATTAAATACTGTTGTTTGCAAGTAATAGTACTAATTTACAAGTATAATTTGCAAATAATAATACTTTTGTTTTTATTTCTTTTTTTTTTTAAGATTTTTTATTTATTTACTTGACAGATCACAAGTAGGCAGAGAGGCAGGCAGAGAGAGAGGGAAGCAGTCTCCCTGCTGAGCAGAGAGCCTGATATGGGGCTTGATCCCAGTGCCCTGGGATCATGACCTGAGCTGAAGGCAGAAGCTTTAACCCACTGAGCCACCCAGGCGCCCCATTTTTGTTTTTATTTCATCACACACCTCTCAGAGTGTGTATTGGGAGGATTTCTACAGTAGCCTGGTCTACCATTGTGATGAATCTGGGAATCTGCCGCCCAGTCAGTTCTGGGGAAGCCTGTTCCTGCCATTCAGAAAGCATACCCTTTGCTGATCCCCTGTCCTTAGATTCTTGCAGAGAAAGGACAGGATCCTAGATCTGAGCTCTTGAGATCCTGCTGAGTGTCTTTTTAATTTAAAAGACTTTTTCATTTCTCTTCTATCATTTAATTTGAAAAAAAATCTTTTTTTCTTTTGAAAAAAATATTTTCTTAAGGTCAATATAATTCTCCCCATTTCACAGCAAAGTTGAAACCCAAAGAAACCAGGCTTGTATTTAATTTGAAATAAAATTTAATTATTTATTTTGCAAGTTTGCAAATATTTCTCCCAGTTTGTGAATTGCCTTTAATTCTCTTAACAGGATCTTTCACTGAGCAAAGTTTTTAAATTGTGATTTAGTCTAATTGATCAAATCTTTCTTTATGGACTGTAGTTTTGGTCTCATATCAGAACTCTTTACCATGCCCTGGGTCTTAAAGATTTTCTCCAGTGTTTTCTTTTAAAAGTTCTATATATTTTTTTTCCAAGATTTATTTATTATGAGAGAGAGAAAGAGCGTGCATGGGCACGTGCGTGGGTGGAAGAGGGGCAAAGGGAGAGAATCTTCCCGCAGATTCCACACTGAGCACCCAGAGCCTGAGGCAGGCCCCAGTTCCACAACCCTGAGATCATGACTTGAGCCAAAATCAACCTACTGAACCACCCAAGTGCCCCTAAAAACTCTATATTTTTAAGTTTTACATTTAAAAATCTGTGATCCGTATTGAGTTAATTTTTATATAAATGGGTGTAAGTTGAAGTCTTTCTTTTTTTTGCCTGTGGATATGCAGTCGCTCCAGTCCTATTTACTCAAAAGACTTCCCTTTCTTCCATTTGAGGTACAGATGCTTTTGTACCTTTGTCAAAAATCAGTTGGCCATACTCGTGTGGGGCTACTTCTGGGTTCTTGGTTCTGTTCCTCTGGTCAAGGTCTGTATCCCTGCACCAATACCACGCAGTTTTGCATATTCTGGCTTTAGTAAATCTTGAAATGGGGAGAATGATTACTCTCACTTTATTCTTCCATTACACTATTTAAATAATAATGTATTAATATATAATAATATAATGTATATAATTATATACATAATATATATGTATAATATTATTATTACTATTTTACCTTTTAAACGATTTTTAAGTGTATAATTCATTTGTCATTATGATGGCAGCAAGCTGGGTCCAGGGACCCAGAGGATGGATGGAAATCCAATGCAAGCCAGCAGGAGGTAAAAGCAGAATTTATTGCAGGTATAGAGCAAGTGCAGGTACAGATAGAGTATCTGGGAGACTCGTCTTTGTATGGGGTCTGGGAGTTTTTATTGAAGAAGGTGGTCTGGTGTATGTGTCCCCTCAGGCATCTAGGAACTGGTTGGAACAAGGATGAGGGCTCAGATGCTGTGCCTTGGAGCCATAGGGCCTGGGCATCTAGATGTCCAGAGCCAAGGTGATCTGAAATGTGCACATGATGGCTTCCGGTCATTCTCACCTGGTCCTTCCTTAAATGTTATCTATTCTAAAGAAATCATTGGTTCCTTGTCCCTTACTTACATGGAGGACATAAACTATTTGCATTATGCAGCATGTGTAAAGTGGGGTGGGGGTGCAGGTACTAGCAAGAATAGAAGCAGGAGGGACGCCTGGGTGGCTCAGTGGGTTAAAGCCTCTGCTTTTGGCTCAGGTCATGATCCCAGGGTCCTGGAATCGAGCACCACATCGGGCTGTCTGCTCAGCAGGGAGCCTGCTTCCTCCTCTCTCTCTGCCTGCTTCTCTGCCCACTTGTGAACTCTGTCTGTCAAATAAATAAATAAAATCTTAAAAAAAAAAAAAAGAATAGAAGCAGGAAAAGGAGCAAAAAGCAGATTTTTTAAAAGCAGATTTTTATGGAGTCCTTTAGTCTCCCTGACTCAATTAAATGCATTTACAATGTTGTGTAACCATCACCCACAGTCTATTACAAAACATTTTCATCACCCAAAGCAGAGCCTTATAACCATTGAGCAATAAGTCTCCATCACCCCTTCCCCTTGTAATCTTTTCTATCTTTGATTTTACCTCTTCTAGACCCTTCCTATAAGTAGAATCCTACAATATTGGTCTGTTTTGTCTGGTTGATTTCGCTTAGTATAATGTTTTCAAGGTTCATCCACATTTTAGTATGTATTAGAATTTCATTCCTTAAAAAAAAAAAAAAAAAGGGCCTAGAGCGCCCAGCTGGCTCAGTTGGTAGAGCATGGGACTCTTGATCTTGGGGTCGTGAGTTCAAGCACCATGTTGGGGGTAGAGTTTCCTGAAATTAAAAGAAAAAAAGCCTCTGGGACACCTGGGTGGCTCAGTTGGTTAAGCTGCTGCCTTTGGCTCAGGTCATGATCCCAGGGTCCTGGGATCCAGTCCTGCATCAGGCTCCTTGCTCAGCAGGGAGCCTGTTTCTCCCTCCGCCTGCTCTGCCCATAGCTCTCCCTGCTTCCGTTCTTTCTCTCTGACAAATAAATAAATAAACTCTTAAAAAAAAAAAAAAGAAAAAGAAAGCCTTTGTTTTTTAGAGTAGTTTTAGGTTCACAATAAAGTTGAGCGGAAGATGCAGATTTCCCATAAAGCCCCTAACCCCGCAGCACACACAGCACCCCCCCACTAACAATTCCTGCACCAGAGTGGTACATTTGTTATAATCAAATTCAGATGAACACATCATTATCACCCAAAACCTAGTTTTCATCAGGGTTTACTCTTAGTGTCATATGTTCTGTGGTTTTTGACCTGTATAATGATATGTAAGCAGCATTATTGTAACATACAGAATAGTTTCACTGCCTTAAGATTTATCTGTGCTCCCGCTATTCATCCCTCCCTCCCCACAACCCCTCGCAACCACTGATCCTTCTGTTGTCCCAAATGTTGGAATCATGCAGTATGTAGCCTTTTCAGATTGGTTTCTTTCACTTAGTAATATACGTTTAAAGTTCCTCCATGTCTTTTCATAGCTTGATAGCTCATTTCTTTTTGTGCTTTATGATGCTCCGTTGTCTGGGTGGACCACAGCTCATTTACTCAGTTCAGCTCCTGAGGGACATCTTGGTTGCGTTTAACTTTGGCAATTATGGATACAGCTGCTGTAAACATTCATGTGCAGGTTTTTGTGTGGACATGGTTTTTTGTTTGGTTGGGTTTTTTTAAGATTTTATTTATTTATTTGACAGAGATCACAAGTAGGCAGAGAGGCAGGCAGAGAGAGAGGGAGAAAGCAGGCTCCCTGCTGAGCAGAGAGCCCGATGCAGGGCTCGATCCCAGGACCCCGAGATCATGACCTGAGCCGAAGGCAGAGGCTTTAACCCACTGAGCCACCCAGGCGCCCCTCTTTTGCCTATTTTTAAAATTCACTTGTCTTCTTATTGTTAGGTTTTAAGAGTTCTTTGTATGTTTTGAGTAACAGCCCTTTATCAGATAGGTCTTTTGCAAATATTTTCTCCCTGTCTGTGGCTTATTTTTTCATTCTCTTGATTCCATTCCTTTTTAAGGCTACGTAATCTGTTGTATGTATAGATCACATTTTGTATATCCATTCATCTGTTGATGGGCACCTGGGTTCTTTCCCCCTTTTAGGTATTATGAATAAGGCTGTTGTGAATATGTGAACACACAAATATCTCTTCAAAACTCTGCTTTCAGTTCTTTTGGTTATATACCTAGGAGCAGAATTGCTGTGTCATACTATTATTCTGTGTTCTCTAAACTTTTCTGCAGTGGCTGCACCATTTTATATTCCCACCAGCAGTGCAAGCAGTGCCCAAGTCTTCGAGTTTCTCCGCATCTTCACCAACACTTGTTATTTTCTGGGTTTTATTGTTGTTGTTTTGTTTTGGCTGGGTTTGGTTTTTTGCTAATAGCTAGCTGTGGTCTGTGTAAAGTGGTATCTTACTCTAGTTTTGATTTGCATTTATTTCCCTGATGACTGTTGATGTTAAACATCTTTTCATGTGCTTATTGGCCATTTGCACTTTATTACTCAAAATTGTTTCACCTATTTTAGTTCCTCTGCCTGAAGAGTCTTGTCTGTATCTATAAAAATAATCTTGCTTTGGTCTTGATAGGAATTACATCAAATTTGCACAGCAGTTTGGGGAGAAATGACCTCTTTACTGTGTCGAGTGTTCTAATTCTTTAAGACCCAACTGGTGAGCAGAATGGGGGTCTTGAGGCACTGTAAGGGCCCATTCAGAGCTAAAGCCACCTTTAGATGTAGCCCATCTACTAAAGCCAGGAAGGAGGCTCCCCCTCTTCTATTTCCCCCAGGGCTTTCTCTGGACCGTGTGCTCAGAACTCTGGCTCCTAATGGCAGAACTGCCCTCAGCGAGACCAACCATTTATTGGTTCATGTAATCAAACTGCAGGAAAGACAGTGTTGATGGGGGGCCAGGGACTGAAATGCTGCCAAGACACTTTCCCTCTGTAGTCAGTACCCTCCTCCCCCTGCAGACTGGTTTTCCATACATGAGGATAGTGTGTATCTGATGGCTCCTTGCTATCTTGGGGGATTGTCCCTCTTCTTTCTCATTTGAAAAATCTTGAGGAAATGTCTCATTGGTAGGGCTTAGATCATGTGCTATGTAGTGTGGTTGGAAGGAAGATGGACGATCCCAGGAGGTAAGGAGCACTAGACAGAGCTGACATGAGATGGAGTCTATAGCTAGTCGTGTTTTTGGAAGATTTTTAGTGGCATTTGTTGAACCACCAGTGTTTTCTATTAACCTTCAAGTAACCTAAAATAGTTCAGTAATGGATCATCATCATTATATTATAGGTAATTGATAGTTTATTATACATTGTTAACATAGTTAATAGCTTTACCTATATTACATAGCAATTTAGAGAGATCTATCTGGTTAATGGTAAGTGATAGTAATAGATTATAATAGTAGCCTTCAAGTGTTACAGTTATTGGAAGATTTACTGTATCTATTTATATATGTAAGAAAAATTTGAAGGATATGGGTAGAAAGTCATAAGACCCTCCCCCCCTTAATCCTCGTTATGCTTTTCTAAATTTAACCAAGAGATCCTGCTGTCCATCCTTACGTAACCTTCGGTGAAACTGCCATTCTTCTCCAGGGTTCATTTATTTTCACAGGGAATTGTTGACTTTCTGGGCTGCTATTGAGGATGGAGTTGGTATTTTAATTTCCGTGACTATTTACTGAGCTATGTAAGGGATGTACAAAACCCTTAATCCCCTCAGGGAGTCTGAAGTCCACCGGAGTGGGTGAGAACGGAAAAATACGGTGCTTGTGACCGAGGCTTGACATCTGCAACAGGGAATAGCCCTACTCATCTAACATCTGAGTCAGATTTTGTTTGGGGGGTGGAGTGCTGGCTTGAGCTGGCTTTGTGCTTGGCGCTTGCTTGGTAAGGTGGGGCGATGGTTGACACCTGAGGTAGGAAAGCGGATGCTTCCAGGCATCTCCACGAAGTTCACCTCTTACATTTCTGATGGACAAGGCTGCTTTATTGCTGAGCCTAATTAGCATTGAAACTCCCATGGGACGCCTGGGTGGCTCAGTTGGTTAAGCAGCTGCCTTCGGCTCAGGTCATGACCCCAGTGTCCTGGGATCGAGTCCCACATTGGGCTCCTTGCTCGGCAGGGAGCCTGCTTCTCCCTCTGCCTCTGCCTGCCACTCTGTCTGCCTGTGCTCGCTCTCTTGCTCTCCCTCTCTCTCTGACAATTAAATAAAAAAATTAAAAAAAAAAACAACTCCCTGAGAGTAGGGGTGGGGGGCAGAAAGAGAATAATTGTGTAACTATGGTTAAGAAACTGAAGTTCAGGGGTGCCTGAGTGGCTCAGTGGGTTAAGCTTCTGCCTTCGGCTCAGGTCATGATCTCCGGGTCCTGGGATCAAGCCCCACATCGGGCTCTCTGCTCAGCAGGGAGCCTGCTTCCTCTCTCTCTCTGCCTGCCTCTCTGCCTGCTTCTGATCTCTGTCTGTCAAAATAATAAATAAAATCTTAAAAAAAAAAAAGAAACTGAAGTTCAAAAAAAAAAAAAAAAGACACATTGGTGGTGGGCAGGCCCGTACAGGCCATTAATGGCTCCAGTGTGAGTGGCTCTATTTCAGGCTTAGCTCATTTCCTTTTTAAAAGGAGTATTTTGTATAAAACACTTTAGCTCGGTGGTGGAGTCCACAGTTCATACTAGTTCAGCAGGAGGAGTTGTGAATAGCAGCAGATCAGGTGTGATGGGGGGGTCTTAAGTGATCAGCATCTTCTTTCTAGAGAATGTATTTACATCCCTTTTCATAATATGTGTTCCCTGTGACTCTAGAGCAGAGGTCAGCAAACTTTTTCCATGAAGAGGCAGATAGTAAATATTTTTGGCGTTGCAGGCCACCGATCACTGTCACAGCTTCTCAAATTTGCAATGGTAGGGACATGTCTGTGTTCCAATAAAATTTTGTATGTGGACACTGAAATTTGGATTTCATGATTTTTGCATGTCATGAAGTATTAGTTTTTTTACTTTTTTCCCCAAAAAACATATACAAAAATTTGAAAACAACACTTAGCTCTTGCCACACAAAAACAAGAGGTAGGGGGCACTTGGGTGGCCCAGTCGTTAAGCGTCTGCCTTTGATTCAGGTCATGATCCCAGGGTCCTGGGATCGAGCCCCACATCGAGCTCCTTGCTCAGTGGGAAGCCTGGTTCTCTCTCTCCCACTCACCCTGCTTGTGTTCCCTCTCTCTCTGTGTCTCTCTCTGTCAAATAAATCTTTAAAAAAAAAAAAAAGAAAACAAGAGGTAGGCTGCATTTGGGCAGGTAGACTGTAGTTTGCCAACCCCTTTTCTAAAGGTCTTAAAAGTAACTTCTATAGTTTTAAATTTGAGGACATTTTATTTATTTAATAAGCAGTTTTATCACACTCAATATGTGCTGTGCACTGTTTTAAATGCCTTATAGATGTTAGCTAACTTAATCTTTACGATAACCCCATGAGAGAGGTACTGTTTAACCCCATTTTGCAGTTGTGTGAATTGAGGCACAGAGAGGTTGACTGACTGGCCCGTAGTCACACAGCTAGCAAAGAGCAGAATCTAGATTTGAACCTAGGTCATCTAGCTCCAGGGTACTGGCGCTTTAAGATTTTATTTGTTTATTTGGCAGAGAGAGAACATAAGCAGGGGGAGTGGCAGGCAGAGGGAGAAGCAGGGAGCCCGATATAGGGCTTGATCCCAGAATGCTGGGATCATGACCTGAACCAAAGGCAGACACTTAACTGACTGAGCCACGCAGGTGCCCCCAGAGTACTTATTCTTATCTACAATGATATGCTGTCTTAAAAGATTTATAATTAGTGATTTTCGAGGCTAAAGGAATTTTAGAGATTAATCTATCCCTGCTACCTGTCCATTTCATAGACACATTCTCACACACACCAGCTTCATAGCCTTTATGATTCAAATTTGTGCCTCAGTAAAATTATGGATTACCATTATGCACTTTCAGCATCTCTTGTGACTGTCTGAAAGCTTAGTCTTAAATCCCACTTATCCCATGGGTAATCTGTCTGTACAGGCTGGGCACTTAACTGTTCACTCAATGTTTTATTTATGTTTATTGTGAGATGCTTGAAAGTAGGAGCAATAGTATCAAAATGTTTTCCATCAAAGGGAAATCTATTCTGGGTGTATCTTTTGCTTTCTTTGGGAACACCTGTCTCAGATTACTCCCAACTCAGATTTTGCCCTGCTGCTTTTCCTGCTTGAATAAGCAGCTGGTTGAATCTTGAGCCCCAACTGCCTGTTGATAGGGAACAGAATTTGTGGTGTCATGCTACACTATCCTTGTTGATCTAACGATACCGCCAAACCAGGGCTGTGAATGGAAAATTTCCCAGTCTTTTCAGGGAAGAACATGGAAGCTAGGTGTGCATGCGTGTGCAAGTCAAAACTTAGGTGGATGAAGAGGTGCTCAGGATTTCTGGTTCCTTTTGCTTATAGTCTCAGACTCAACTAACCAGGAGGGCCCTTGGAGAACCTCTGGTACAGAGGTTTCTGTGCCCCAGGGCAGAGTTTATTGCCAGGGGCCCTCATATCCACACGTACTCCAATCTGTTGGCCAGAGAAATGATGCCTTTAAGATGTGTGTATAATTACTTTTTGCATGTGTGTAGATGCCATCATGATCAAAAGGAAAAGCTTTACCAAATCCCTGTTAGACTACTGTTACAAATATAATGACTACCTGTTGAGAAACCTGATCCAGTTAGAGCCCCTTATGAAGAAACTGAGGCTCAGGGGTGAAGGGAAAAGATTTGCCTGGATCATTACAGAAAGAACAGCTGGCCTGGAAGCTGGCGCGATACATCTGTGCCATATAGCTTGTGGTCTCTGTCTCCCCTGGAATGAGCAGGTAAGAGAGATGGGCATGTATTTTGACCTTTATTGCAGTGCTTTCTAATACTGTTGGATAGCCTGGTTGATCACAGCAACATTTACCAGTATTTGTAGTGCTTCTCTTGAGAATCTCTAATTTTTTTTTACTATACTCTTTGCTATACCACCATAAGTAATACTCCTACCTAGAAATCCAGTCCAACCTGGAAACAGACCATAGTGAAACTGGGCAGCTTCCTTCTGTCTGTAGTAGAGCTGGCTCTGAAACTCAGGAGTTTTAATCTCTGTGAATCCGACTGAACTCGTGAGGATTTCAGTTATTTATATCTTAGTCTCATAAGAGGCTAAATAGGGCTGTGGCTCTCAGCTGGGTGCAAAACAATATTTTGTTAAATATTGCTAAGCACCTGACACGTGCTCTGCTAAGCACCTGACACGTGCTGGGGTATTTGCATGTGTATCATATATCACCTAATTTAATAAGCCCAGCGTTGCAATTAGGAGGCCCTGCTCAGGAAAAGCTAAGTAGCTTCAATCTTCTCCAGAGTCCGTGCGGCTGGTTATTTATTCATCTGTGTCCCATTGTGGAGCACCTCCGTCAGGTTTGTAAATGTGCCCTTGAGTCCTATCCCATTGGTGGCCCAGCTGGGACAAATCAGCACAGATCCATCCCTCCAAACAGGACCCAGGATTGGCAGCAACATCAGCATGGTCTGCACAGTCTGCACACCTTTTTCCCACTGGAACTTCAGGAATTTGGGATGACCATGGTGATTAGGTCAGATGACATTCATAGCAACCATTTTCATACTCCTTTATATTTGATCTTCTTAAAAACTCCTGAGAAGTCAGAGGAATAGGAATGACCTCATAAGTTGGGAAGTCAAGGACAGAAGAGACCTGTATGAGGTGACCTGGCTGGTACCTGCTGGTACCAGCTTCTAGCTTCCATGTGCACCACACCCCCTGTCTGGTGGCGGTGTGCACCACCCCAGCTCCCACGTCCTTCTCTTCCTCCAGGTGTCCCCTTGCTTCTCTTCCTTTCTATACTTTCCTTCTGCTGCCTTGCCATAGCATCTTCTTCTAGATGAGCTTTAAATGTTAGAGTTCCTCTTAAACCCTCTTCGGGCTCTGAGCTCTCCCTCAGTGACCTCTTCTGGTCTCAACCTGATGACTCCCAAAGGTGTCATTTGAGCCTAGTCTCCCATCTCTCTGTGTTCCAAATGTACTCATCCACTTCAGACACAGTATCTCTGCTTGGATGCCTCCCAGGCACGTGGTGGCATCTTGTCCAAAACTTGACTCGATCTTCTACCCCCAAGCTAGCCCCTCTCTGTCATTTGTGACCTAAGTGAATGGCAACTCCCAGTTCATGCTCTCCCCACAGAGTGGCCCCGTTGCTTTGGAGACCCTTCCTTAGTACTGTTGCCTGGTTTCCTAATACTTTTTTTTTTTTTAAGATTTTATTTATTTATTTGAGAGAGAGACAGTGAGAGAGAGCATGAGCGAGGAGAAGGTCAGAGGGAGAAGCAGACTCCCTGTGGAGCTGGGAGCCCGATGCGGGACTCGATCCCAGAACTCCAGGATCATGACCTGAGCCGAAGGCAGTCGTCCAACCAACTGAGCCACCCAGGCGTCCCTCCTAATACTCTTAAAGCAAAAATGTAGAGTTCTTGAATACTGTATCTACTTTTCCAGCTTCACATCACATTACTTGCCTTTTCATATCTATCCTTGCATAATGGAGGCCACTTTGATTTTTAACATTTATCGAGGAATGGTGTGTTCCATGATTTTTAAAAGCAAGTATAGAGAAGTTGAAGCACATGTGGATTTAAGCTACCCATTGACTTTTTTTAAAGATTTATTTATTTATTTATTTATTTGACAGACAGAGATCACAAGTAGGCAGAGAGGCAGGCTGAGAGAGAGGGAGAAGCAACCTGAGATTATGACCTGAGCTGAAGTCAGAGGCTTTAACCTGAGCCACCCAGGCGCCCCCAGGGGCTTCATAATTTAAAAAATATATGGAGGAGCCCTATAGGTGAGCAGGAATGCTTTAGTCTCCTCTTCAGATCCTACTGTGCAGAGCCCCTGCTTAGAAAGAGGTTCTGCATCCACTCTGTAGAATCCAAGTGGCATGAGTGCTGAGTCTTTGCTGCAGTTTTAGTGGAGGCTGTTTGGGCTCTTGGCTGGAATTGTTTGTTTGTTTGTTTGTTTTTCCCCTTCGAAGCATATTTGGAGGTGTTTATGTACCCAGGAAGTCCTGTGATTGCCCCTAATTTGCTTTGTAGAGGCTAGTCATTGCATATCGTCCCACAGTGGTTAAGTGGCTGGTGCTGATACACATGCTTATGAAGTGGCAGTGTGAGCACAGGCACCAGGTGTCTGCCTTGTGCACAGAGACCTGATACCCTGATCCAGCCCAGGCAGCTTCCGTATGTGGTCATGAGTTGAACTCGTTTAGCTCAAAGTGTTTCGTTCTATCAGATTCACTTCTTTCCTTCTGCCCTAGCTTGGACTTGGTACCTGACTCTTTCCAATACTTTAAATGTACGGTCTGATTCCATTCTAATGGTAATAGTTTTATAACAAGTATTGTCTGAGGGTGGACATAGCAGAATGTGATTAAAGGTAGGGATGTGTTCCAAGTAGTATTGCCCTTTCTGACCAACCAATTATATGTTGCTCACTAATTATTTTTCTGTAAATCCTGTTGTACCATTTCACATTTCTTTGCCACCTTAGGAATGGAGAAGTGAGGAGATTTGAGGTAACAGTACAATTGCAGGTCTATTAATGGAGAAAGTGGCCTTTGCATGGGCCTGTGTAATTCAAGATGTTAAAATAGGGAACACACGTGTCCTCCTATGTAGGCCATAATTTACAGTATTTAATCAGTAATAAAAGAATGTTTTTATTTCCCATTTGCTTGGTCCCCTTTTTAGTTTATTTTTTATTTATCTGTGTTTTTTTTTAAGATTTATTTATTTATTTATTTTGAGAGAGAGAGAGAGAATCTCAAAGCAGACTCTCCTTTGATTATGGGGCTTAATCTCACAACCCTGATATTGCTACCTGGGCCAAAACCAAGAATCAGATGCTCAACCAACTGTGCCACCCAGGGACCCCGTCCCTTTTTTTAAGTGAACTTTTTACTTTGAGATAATTTGTAGATTCACATGTAGTTATTTGAAATAATAGCAGTGAGAGCCTGTGTACCCTTTGCCCAGTTTCCCCCATGGTAATAGCTTACAAAACTGTAGTACAACATCACAACTAGGGTATTGATACTGATTTAATCTACCACTCTTACTCAGATTTCCCCAGCTTTACTTTTATTCACTGGTGTATATGTGTGTATTTAATTCTGTATAATTTTTATCGTGTGTAGGTTTTTTATTATTTCAAAAATTTCCCAATTGGCTGAGAACTTGGGCTGGGAGGAGGCGTATTATTTACTGGATCCCTCTCAAGCTTCACTAGTAAACAGCTCAAGCATAAATCCTTCTCTTTCACATAAAAGGCAAGTTATGTAACTTCAAAATCTTGATTTCTTCTACAAAATGAAATTCACAGCAGCTACTTAATGTAGAAGGTTGCCATGAGGACTAAAATGAGAAAAGAATGCATAATGAGTACTTAGCAAAAAGGAACTCAATAAATGATCATCTTTTTTGAGTGACTTTTTTTAAAAAAAGGTTTTATTTATTTATTTGACAGAGAGAGAGATCACAAGTAGGCAGAGTCAGGCAGAGAGAGGGGGAAGCAGGCTCCCTACTGAGCAGAGAGCCTGATGCGGGGCTTGATCCCAGGACCCTGAGATCCTGACCTGAGCCGAAGGCAGCAGCTTAATCCACTGAGCCACCCAGGTGCCCCTTGAGTGACTTTTTAAACTGAGATTATAAATGAGAGTATTTGGGTTTTTTAATTTTTTAATTTTATTATTTTTAAAATTTTATTTATTTGACAGAGATCACAAGCAGGCAGAGAGGCAGGCAGAGAGAGACAGGAGGAAGCAGGCTCCCTGCTGAGCAGAGAACCCGATGCGGGGCTCAATCCCAGGACCCTGGGAACATGACCCAAGCCGAAGGCAGAGGCTTTAACCCACTGAGCCACCCAGGTGCCCCAGTATTTGTTTGTTTTTTTTTAAATTTTTCACAAAAATGTGGTATCCTAGGATTATAGAATTGGTAGGCCCCTTAATAGTTTTGGAACTGGTGAAGGACATCCCTAAACATTCATAGATGACAGGTTCTTACTCTTTATAATAAACTAAAGTCTTCCCCCCTATCACATCTAGATCTGCCCTAATCCATGTGATGATCCTTCTAGGGTTTGAGGACAGCTACTGTATTCCCCCCCCCCATTATGTTTTACAAATGAGCTGTCCTTAACCATTCCTCTTAAGATGTAGCTTCCAGACCTTTTCCTACCTTGGTCTCCCTCTTGTAGATAAAGACAGATTTGTTCTTCCCTTTAACAGAACGCAGAATCCAGCTGTAATCTGGCTAGCATATCCCAAGAAAGGTCTGCGTTCTCTTTAGCTGAGCTTTTTGGGGAAACCAGGTCACCTTGTTTACGCATGTACAGTTTGTTCTTTTGTCTTCTCCTTTCCAGATGAAAAATAAATGCATGGCAATTTAACACAACTAATCGAATGAACATTTTAAGCCCTGTGCCATTAAAATGATAGTAAGAAGGAGAGGAGATGTCAGCAAATGATAGATCAATGGAATGTTGAAGCCAGAAAGTCTGAAGTATGATGAACTTTGAGGGCCAGAGGAACTGAAAGTGCCTGCTGGGGGAGAAATAAAGAAGAAAGAGGATTTGTAATGCAGAACCCTGGAATAACTCCAAAATTGGAGAAGCAAAATACTGAAAACAGGAAAATTAGTTGAAAGTCTGTGTGAAAAGCAATTAGTTGCCTACAGCTCCTCCCCCACTTTGCCAGGAGACAGGAGTTTTAGTCTTCCGTATTGAACCGAGGGCATACCAAGCATAGAAGAGAGGAGATAGACTATGAAGCAAAACTTAAAGGGCTTTAAGGCAAAATCTAAATAGTGAATGGTAGGACCATCCTCCTCTCTCATCCAGTTTCCAGAATACCTACAGGCAGGCACTCCCATGCAAGAGATTGGAAGATCTGTCTCTGATAAGTTTGCCCCAGAGAAAAAGTCCCAAAGATACTGCTTTTATCAGTCCTCAGTAAAATGGCAGGTTCTTGCTTGATCACCCTGATGTGAAGTCCACAAGTTGATGAGCCTAGTCACCCCCTCAAAAACTTTCAACTTCTAAAAATATGAACAGATAGCCAAGTGTCACAAGGCATTTAAAGTAAGCCTCTAGAATAAAAGACAGAGACTAAAACAAACGGGGAAAAAGAACTCAGAGGAAACAGTAAATGCAGGGAGAAGGAGAAAAAAGATGAAAAAAATTAACTATAATATCTTGGCAAAAACAAATGGGAAAAAGGAACTCAGAGGAATGTAAAACCAAGGATGAAGAGGAGAAAAAGAAAAAAAAAAATCTTAAGAGAGGTTAGAGAAAATACAGCATTTATGGAAGAGGAATAAGAGTCTTTCAATAAAAAGTGGGATGGGACACTTTCAGAAAACAAGAAAGACCTCTTGGAAATTAAAAATACCATAGCCTTATAAAAAGCTACAACACAGAAATATTGAAAGAGGGGCACCTGGGTGGCTCAGTGGGTTAAAGCCTCTGCCTTCAGCTCAGGTCACGATCCCGGGGTCCTGGGATAGAGCCCCGCATAGGGCTCTCTGCTCAGCAGGGAGCCTGCTTCCCTTCCTCTCTCTCTGCCTGCCTTTCTGCCTACCTGTGATTTCTGTCTGTCAAATAAATAAATAACAAAATCTTAAAAAAAAAAAAAAAAGAAATATTGAAAGATAAAGTTGAAGAATCCCAGGAGATAGACCCAATGAAAGAGGTGGGAAATGGGGAACATGTGAAAAAATGCAAGATTTTTCCAAGAGGCCTAACACCTGACTCATGGAAATTTCAGAAGAGAAAAAATAGAGAGGAGGAAATTATCAAAGAAATAGGATAGAAAAGTATTCCCAGAACTAAAATAAAGTCTATAGATTGAGACAGCACAATGAATGAAAGGACACCAAGGTATTACCCTGTGAGAGTTCAGAACTCTGAAGATAAAGAGAAAGCACTAGAAGCTTCTAGAGAGAACAGTCACATACTAAGTGTTAGTGTTCAGAACGGCATTAAATTTCTCAAAAGCAACAAAGTAGAAGACAGTGGAGTAATACCTTCAGAATTCTGATATAAAAAATATTCCCCAGGGACGCCTGGGTGGCTCAGTTGGTTAAGCGGCTGCCTTCGGCTCAGGTCATGATCCCAGCATCCTGGGATCAAGTCCCACATCAGGCTCCTTGCTCGGCAGGGAGCCTGCTTCTCCGTCTGCCTCTGCCTGCCACCCTGTCTGCCTGTGCGCTCGCGCTCTCTCTCTCTCTCTCTCTGACAAATAATAAATAAAAAAAATCTTTTAAAAAAAAAATATTCCCCAACTTAGAATTTTATAGCCAGCTAAACTATCCAGGTTGAAGGCCAACAAAGACAGTTTCAGACATATTGTGCATATGCCTTATGATTGTGTGATACAGTAAGAATGTGTATTTGGAGGACAGCCGGGTGGCTCATACAGGTGAACTCCTGCCTTTAGCTCAGTTCGTGATACCCTGCTCAGCAGGGAGCCTGCTCTCCCTCTGCCTCTGCCCCTCCCCCCTGCTTGTGCATGCATGCATCTCTTTCTCTCTTTCAAATAAATAAAATCTAAAAAAAAAAAAAACAAGGCACAAAACAGTTCTTTGAGGAAAAAAAAAAATGTATTTGATTTTTCTCCCTGGTTCCTGGCAGAGAGCTTCTAAAACCCTTGGAATTTCCTGAGTGGTAGGGGTGATAAGATCATCTTTTATTGTAATATTTGGTCTTTGTTCCCAGTTCCTGACACAAGAGCTTCTAAAACCCTTGGAATTTCCTGAGTGAGTGGTGTGTCCTTTGTTTTTCATAACAAACCTCTTTCAACCACACCTGAGCTTATGCTAATAAGGTGACTCTCTGTGGACCCCTGGAAAGCTTCAGGATAAGGCTGGTTGCCAGAGGGGGCAACCATGTGATTAGAGGGTTGGAACTTCCAGTCCCACCCTTTGACCTCTGGGGAGCTTCCAGGTTGGTGAATATAGCAACGTGTGGGGAGGGTGGCACACCTCAGTTCCACAGGGACAGAAGATCCTGTGCCCAGGACCCTTCTAGACCCCGCCCTATGTACCTCTTCAGCTGCCTGTTCTTTTGTATCCTTTGTGATAAACCAGTAACAGTAAGTAAACTATTTTCCCTGAAGTTCATTGAGCCGTCTTACCAAATTATCACACCTGAGGAGGGAGTTGTGGGGAACACTCTTATCCCCACCCCTACCCTGACTTTATAGCCGATTGTTCAGTAGTATAAGTGGCTTAGGCTTGCAGTTGGTGTCTGAAGCAGGGGCGGTCTTGTGGGACTGAGCCCTTAACCTGCACTAACTCCAAGTAGTTCATGCCAGATTCGAATTATAAGGATACCAGTTGGTGTCTGGAGGGTCAGAAAATTGGTTTTTGTGTGTCAGAGTGCTATCAGTAAAAACAGTTTGTAGGATACCTTTTCTTAGGCAGCTCTGCTAGAAAATCCTTTTCATCAGAACAGGGAATAAATCAAGAAGAGGACTCAATGGGCTTCAGGAAACGGGTTCCAGTGTAGGTGAGGTGAAAGGGATTCCTATAAGGACAGATGCCTCCGGGACAACCAGGAACATACTGCTAAGGTACCCAATTGAACGTATTAAAAGGAGTTTTATACTTCATTTTTATCTCCAGGGGAAAAAATTATACAAGAAAAGAAATGTAATCATAGCATACATCATGGCTTGGCTACAAATAATATTCACATAGACCTAATAATGCAACCCTTAATTTAACCAAATGTGGACATAATTATATTGGAAAGACAGAGGGAGTAAGTAGAGTTTTATGTGAAGAGAATGTTAGAACAAAATCCTGATCTTCCATCACAGAAATTAAGTAGGTAATATAATAGTTACCTTTTGCTGTCTAACTAAAAATTACCCCAAAACTTAGTGACTTAAAATAATAAATATTTATTATCTCACAGCTTTGGATTTCAGAAGTAGCTTGTGGTCCCGAGTGCCACCTTGGGCTACATTCATCTGAAGGCTTGACTGGAGCTGGAGGGGCCTCTTCTAGGCTCACTCAGATAGCGGTAGGAAGAAGCCTGTTCCTTGTCACATGGCTCTCCTCAGGATATGTTGTTATCTGGCTCCCCCAAGAGTGAGTGATCTGGGAGAGACAGTAAAAGGAATGTGCAATGCCTGTGTATTTATTTACTTATTTTAAATATTTTATTATTTGAGAGAGATTGAGACAGAGACCAAGAGAGCACGAGCAGAGGGAAGAGGCAGAGGGAGAAACAGGCTTCCCACTAAGCAGGGAGCCTGATGTGGGGCTCAGTCCCAGGACCCTGGGATCATGACCTGAGCTGAGGGCAGATGCTAAACCGACTGAGCCACCCAAGCGCCCCACGCAGTGCCTTTTACGACCCAGCCACGAATGTAACATACATTCAAGTGACACCATCACTTCTGTGTATTCTGTCGGTCGCACTGACCAACCCCGAGACAGTGTGTGAGGGGATCGCCCAAAGGGGTGAGTGCCAGGAGGCAGGGATCATTCGGGGCTCTTTGGAGACATGCTACCGCAAGTAATAACTAGAAGTGAAAATTCAAGAACTACTGTTCTAGGCACTTTGCTTAGAAAAGTGGAGATGGGGATGCACGGGTGCCTCAGTCGATTAAGGATTAAGCGTCCAGCTCTTGCTTTTGGCTCAAGTCATGATCTCAGAGTCATGGGATGAAGCTCCGCCCGCCACAGGGAGTCAGCTTGAGGATTCTCTCCCTCTGCCCCTTCGCCTTCCTCCCCCTGCTTACTCATGCTCACTCTCTCTCTCAAAGGAATAAATAAATCTTATTTAAAAAGAAAAAAAAAGGAAAGAAAGGAAGGTGGAGATATATACCAGAAGAAAGAGGTGGCCCCTGAGAGCAGGAATCAGGGAAACTGCTGGTTTTAAAAACTTTGTAGAACAACTTTAAGAAATAGTTCTGTGTTTTACTGTGATTTTTTTTTTTAATTATGAAAACCTCCAAAGCACACAGCCATTTCATGTCCCCAACACCAGTAGACGAGCCACACATGGATTTTGTGAGGAACTCATCGAATCTGAGTCAGTCTTCATCAATCCTTTGGTATTTGAAAGATTCTGTGATCTTGAAGGACAGCTTGCAGATAATAAACGGAAAGCCATGAAAAAGAGACCTTAGTGACAGGACCTGAACTAGAATCCTTGAGTAAATGTGACCAAGAAGAGCTGATATCAGGTAGTGAGATGCTCTTGCATTTTATTGATGTGGAATCTGGGGGGTGGAGGGAGACTGTTTTGTTCTTTCTGAAGACTAGAAAGTTCTTAAGTGGAAATGTTTACGTGGCTGGAAGCTATAAACGTCAAGGCTTGTTATCCTTTTGGCAGATAGTTGGAAAGCACATCATGGGACTCCCCAGGCTAAGGATGTGTCTGTTGGGAGTGTTCGATACAAATTGAAGGGAGTCTGCCTCTGTCCCCATGTGGCCTGAGACCTGTGGACTGTGCGGAGCATCAGTAGTACACAGTACCAGTCATTTCAGCTGCTTGCTGCTGGGGTCATTTTCCTAAGAGGAACTCTGGCCTCCTTGTAGCAGCCCGCAGCCCGGTTGTTGCCCCCGGAACCCCCAACACTTGTGCCCACCATGCCCGCTCTGTCCTTCAGTGCCCCTATTCAAGTCTGGTCTTGTTTCTTCTTATCTCTTCCTGTCACTGTGTATTTACTCTTCTGGAGGAGCCTACTGTCAGGAGTTCCCGGGTTCTTGGACAGTTTGTCTCCTCCATCTGCCTTTAATAAAACTGGGATCGGGATCATGTGTTAGAGATGTCAGGTCTCTGAGTTGGTGGGGAGTCAGGAACAGGACAGTGAGACTCCATATAAGTAAAAACTAGCACTGGAAGCATTCAGGCTTCCTTTTTTTTTTTTTTTTTTTTTTTTTTTTTTTTAACCATTCTAATGCCCATGAAACTGTTGTTTACATTCTTCCCCTGCCACTGAGTATGTGGAACTGATAAGCTCAGCTGTCATGTATCGGGATGCCGCAGGTGCCATTGCAACAGGCAGAGGCTTAAGCCGGGGAAGGGGCCGGTTGGGTTTTTTGTGTTTGCATTCCTCATTATCTCTCTTTGTATTTCTCTTTGCCCACAGATTGGAGACCACAAATTCAGTGCCCACCGGATCGTCTTAGCAGCCTCAATCCCGTACTTCCACGCTATGTTTACAAATGACATGATGGAGTGCAAGCAGGATGAGATTGTAATGCAAGGAATGGACCCCAGGTACTCAATTTCTCCACTGGGTCTCTCGGTCTTCAGGTTCCCAGGCGCAGCTTCAGCCCCGTGCATGGTGCCATTGGCGGGCCCGTGGCGGGCCATAGCACTGTTAGAGCGACACATTTAATAGGAACTAGCACCAAGATATTTTTTTTAATGAGGACTGGGTACAAAGGTGGTGAAACGTTATCCTTTGCCCTTTTCTGTGCTAACCGTTATAGCTGACAAAATGGTTTTCCAAACAAAGGTCTTCATTCTATATTCTCCCTGGCAGTCTCAAACAGTGTTGGCCATTAGAACTTGCCGCACTGATGGGAATGTCGTATTTTTACTCTCCAGAATGGTGACCACCATATGTATCTATATGTAGCTACTGAGCACTTGAATTTTAACTAGTGGAATTAAGGACCTGAATTCTACATTTTACTTAATTTTAATTAACTTTAGCATAATTTGGAATTGCCATGTGTGGCTCGTAGCTGCTATATGGGACAACACAGATTCAGAAAATGGCAAAATCATGGTTATTGGATGGTTGAGAAAATTAAAGCCCAAAGAGGGCAATCCCAAAAGTTATCCCATCTAAATGCCTTTCAGTGTCCAAGACAGCCCTCCCTAGCAGGCAGTTCCAGGCCCCAAATGTCAGTGCTGCCAAGGCTGAGATAGTCTGCCCTAGATGAATTTTAGGGGCAGGAGGCTATACCATAATTGCCGAAATCATGTCATTCAGGCACTTACTTAACATTGTCCTGACATGTAAAGTCACTTACTAATGGACGCTCTTCGTAGAAATACCTTCCTAATTACTGTATGAAGACTTTATATAAACATATTCCATAGATGCCTTTTTGGGCCTTGAAAGGGAGAAGGATGTTTATGTGACTGATTCTGTGTTTGATTTTGCGGCAAGTCTATGAACTAAGTCTGTATATTTATAACCTAGGCTGTATCCAAGGGTCCGCTGTACACCTACTTATGTGCCTGGCACTGTTCGGAGGTCTGGGAATGCAGTAGCCAACGAGACACCCAGGGTGACTCAGGGCAATGACATTCTTGTTGGAGGAGAAACAATAAAGCAATGATTCTGTGACGTCAGCCAGTAACCTGTCATTTGTTTCCTGCCTTCTTAATCTCACCGTGGTGGGAACTAGGGGTGAAGGAGCTGGGAAACTGTAGTAACCTCTGGATGATTGCAGTGATCTGCCCCAGCACGTGGAGAGGTTTTATACCCCCACTGCAAGGCAGAAATCTCAGGCCAGCTACTTCTAAGGAAAGACACAGAAGTAGGTCTGCAAGGACACTCGTGTGCTCTCTTCTCTGAGGTCTGTGTCTGAAGGAGCTGTGCTCATCGTCTATGCACAGTCCAAGTGCCTCATTTTTCAGAGGTAGACTGAGCACCTGTCATGTGTGCAGCTGTAAGCACTGAGCCAACTTTCTAGTCCTGGGGACCGGGCCATAACCATAACCACACACGTGCATGATAGGGCTGGCAAATGAGACCAGGACGAGAAAAGTAAAGTGAATGATGGTGGGGAGTCTGTGCTATTCCAGGGTGATCAGGAAAGGCCTCTGTGATGAGGTGACATTTGAGCCGAGACCTTTATTGAAGTGAGGGAGTGAGCCGTCTGGTGACAGAGCCCTCCAGACGGCGCAGACAGTACAGAGGCCCTGCGGTGAGAATGTATTCAGCATGTTGGGATAGAGTGAGGGCTAGTGGTGGAAGGCGTTGAGGTCAGAGCCGGAGAGGGTCCAGACCACATACAGCCCTGAGACGGAACTGGGAATTCTTTCCCAGTGGGAATTGAAAGGCAGAAAAATTTGACGGCCTCTCATTCTGGAAATGTATCCCAAAGAAATAATAAAAACACTATTTATGACGGCAGTAAGAAGTTATTAGCTATGAGGCCTACCAGTGAAGGAAATAAATTTCGGTGCGTTTACATGTTGAGATATTATATAGCAGTCACTAAAAATGATAAATGTGAAGACAGTGTAGCAGCATGGGAAAGGACTCAATAAGTATTATGTGATTATATTCGTACCATTTGTGCATGCAGGCAAATAGGCACTGAAAATGAACCCAAGAAATTAACCACTGTTGAATCATTCAGTAGTGAGATTGTGGGTACGTGCTTTCTCATTTTAGAATTTTCTGTAATAAGATTATTTGGGCAATGAAGACAGCTTAAGAAGTAGAATGAGTCTTCGGCTCTGGTGAAGTCATTATTCCTGTCAGATTCTCGAAGGGCCTGGGCTAAATGGATGTTAGAGCGGGGCCGGCACATTCCCCAAGTAGGCGTGTCAGCTCGGCAAGGGCCAAGGTCTCTGAAGCGGCTCTTTCCTTCTGTCTCCAGCGCCCTGGAGGCTCTGATCAACTTCGCCTACAACGGCCACCTTGCCATTGACCAGCAGAACGTGCAGTCTTTGCTGATGGGCGCGAGCTTCCTGCAGCTGCAGAGCATCAAGGACGCCTGTTGCACATTCCTCCGAGAACGGTGAGGCCCCAGAACCGGCCCACGGCGGGGAGCGCACCCTGGTCAGTCCTGGAAGGCCCTGCCAATCTGCCTGTGAGGGAGTGAGCCTGCGAGCTGACTCTTCAGATCGCAGCCGAGTGGTGCCCGGTTCGTTGGGGTGAACCTTTGAGGAACATATTTATGGACCGCTGCCTCTGCCCTCTCCTGGCCTGACATGTACCTCTTCTTCTGGTCCTCCAGTCTGACCGGCTGCTGACTTAGCTGGCTGTTCTCACCAAACCGACGGATTCCGTGCTGCTCACTCTTCCATAGCCCATCTCCTTCTTTGTGTGGATCCTTTCCCCTCCTTGAATATCTTGACTTCTTCTTCCTTCAGCTCTTTAGGGGGGCACCCAAATTTCACCTTCTGGAACTCTCTGTCCCCCTAAGTCTTCTGGAAGCAGTCACTGTGTGCTCTCTTAGGGTAAGGACCATGGAGTATATCCCTACCTAGGTCCAGCATTCGTCAATGCCCCTTTGATGACTGAGCTGATAAGAAAGCTCTTTTTCCCCCTGAAGAGGGGGAGCTCTTAGCCATAAGGTCAAAGCTGCCCCTTAACCACTACAGACTTGGGGGTGCAGGGTAGTGCTGGGCTTCACACAGTCTCTGTCTGTGGTGCTCTCTGAGGCCCCCTCCACCTGAGCTACTGTGATCACAAGGTCCCTGGCCTGAAGACCAGCATTTGTCTTGTATCAGATCTGCCCTCCTGAACCTCATTTCCTCTTAGAGCTGATGTCTTCCTCTCCCGTTCCGGCTCCACCAGACCAGCTCCCTCATCAGCTCTGTGGACCCCACCTGCTGTCCCTATCCTGCCCCCGTGGTGCTCATGGACATCACTGAGCACTGCTGTGTGTGCAGCTAGTCTTAATAACTGTGGGTATGATGCTTAGCACACGGGTCACTCTCTGCTGGGTGCAGGGTGAGTGGTTTCATCGTGAGGTAGGTGGTCCTGTTTCAGGTTTTACAGATGAGACCACATAAAGACAGCATAGCCTCAGAGCCTGGCTTGACCCTGTGCTGGGATGACTTCTGGGCCAGGCTGGAGGATGCATATGGGGGTGTGAGGCACCCTGGCTCTCCTACTCACTCGTGAGCTGCTTAAGGATACAGACCAGTCTTGGTTTATCTCTCTGTCCCCACAGAGCTCAGAGTGATTAAGTAGGCATTCTGGAAAGGATGAAGCTGGCCACTCTCACAAGGGGACAACAGCTCCACCTAGGGGCTTTCGAGGTCATCACTCAACACTGGACCCAGCTTTTCTTACAAAGCAGTGTCACCCAAAACGTGCTTAGAAAAGTGATTTTTAGACCAGTGGAGTTTTTACATGCATCAGTGACACTTTAGGAAGACGCACTTAAGCACAAAGCCTGACATTATGAGTCTGTCCTTGACATTTTCCCATTCAGCCCTGCAAGATCCCTTCTAAAGCCTTACTTCACACCTTATTCCTGTCTTCATTCCTTCCCACAGGCCCCAGAGACTTGACCTGCTTTCTGTTTTCCTTCCAGTAGTTACCATCACTTCCTCTGTTCCTTGGGGTGGTTCTCCCTGAGCCCGGCTGCAGAGTGTGTTAGGGGCCCCCACACCTGTCCCCATCCCATGTGCCCATATTCAAAGACAAGCATGTGGGCCCTTCATTGTCAAGCTGTGATTAATAACAACTTGAGAGAAACCGTTCTGAGCAATAGTGGGAAAGACGGGATTTCCCAGAGCACAGAGAAGCTCTAGGGCTGTCAGAGTTTTCCATGAGGTTGGAGTTTATTTTTTTTTTCCTTGTGGCCCCTTTCCACGTGTTCAGATGTATGGGCCTCCTTGTTTTTAGGTGAGCAGTGGAGCTGTTTATTCTCCAAAACTCTTCTCTCAGAATTGAATCAGAACCTCAGATGTATCAGTGAACCAAGCCAGTAACTTACTTAATTCAAGTCACTGCTTCATGACTCTGATAAAGCATTACCTCTTACTGCTGACAAAGTCAAGTTGTGCTGCAAGGAAGGTGGTTGCTGGTTGTGAGGTGGCTAATGAAAGATGTGGGTCTGTCTCTGCTCTTGGGGTTCATTTTCCCTCTTCTCTTCCTTCTGCTCCTGAATGGGGTCCTCTCCTACATGGCAGCTCTCCCTCCTCCTTCCCCACCAGCTGCCTCACAAGCAGGCTTCTCACATCCCATTGACATGAAAGCCCAGTTCAGTTGAAGGTGTGTTTTGCTCTCCTTATTAGGCCAAGCCAGTCAGAAAGCCAAAGGCAAGGTATAGGAGTCCTCACCTGAGAGGGAGCAGATGGAAATGTGCTCCAGGCAGCTGTGTTGGCCATCTTTCCCCATGGCTCTGGACTCTATCCATTTCCCAGTCCGTGGCACTAAAGCCTCCTCTTGAGCTGATGTCGCTGTGGTCGGGGTGAGTGAAGCACGTGGTGTAGAGGCCCAGGGAAGGTGGAGATTCACATCGGCCATATGTGTGTAAAGGCCTTTAAACAAGTCTCATTCAGTCCCTGTAAGTGCTCCAGGAGAAAGGCGGTATTTGATGATTGAGCTGACCTTCTGACCTTGAGCCCTGTGTTCCTCACTGGCTCTGCAGCCTTGCCTAGGTATTAGTGTTCATGCTTCCTGGCCTTTGTGGAAATGCACACAGATTTCCAAAGCACTGGACAGAACCATTTCAGGCTGGAAGGGAATCAACAGCTTGTGGAATTTAGATTATCCCAAAGGCAGGCTCCGGAGAGACTCTGCCCTTCAGAGACTCTGCACCTGGGGGACAGTGGTGACTGTTGACTAGTGAATATAACTCTGCCTGTTACTTTAAGCAGTGTGGCGGGGTGAGGCGCCTGGGTGGCTCAGTCGGTTAAGTGACTGCCTTCAGGCTCGGGTCATGATCTTGATATCCTGGGATCAAGCCCCACATCAGGCTCTCTACTGGGTGGGAAGTCTACTACTCCCTCTCCCTCTCCCTGCCACTCCCCCTGCTTATGCTAGCATGCTCTCTCTCTCTGTGTCAAATAAATAAAATCTTTAAAAATAAATAAACAACATGGCAGGGAAGGAAAGCAAGCAGTCTAATAAAGAAAACCTGAGCACCTTCCATCCAATAAACACACTCTCCCTCCACAGATTATCAGTCACAACGTCAAAACAAGAAAAACCCATCCTCAGGGTCTCTCGCTGTCACTAAGATTTCAGAACCAATTTGGGTGCATTTGAGATTTTGTCAGATGCAATAGTAGTAAGAAAAACAACCACGATAAAAAATTAAGACAGTAGCTGACTTTACGCCAGGCACCATGCTGAGTGCTTTTGCCACATTCTTGCTTAAGCATGGCCACAGGTGTGGGAGCTGGCTAGCTGTTGTCCTTACCTTTTTCCAGGTGAGGCTGTTACGGACACTTGAGGAGCCCTCCATGTCACCTGGTGGGACGCAGGGCCCGAATATACCCAGACGGCCCCAGCGAGGGCAGGTCTTCCTCCAAGTCGTGGGAACGGACACGGGGTTCAGTCCTCACCACTGCTTGCTTGGAGAGGGCTAGGAACACATTCTTAGTTTCTCTGAGCCTCAGTTTTCCATCTAAAAATGGAAATAATGATTGCTCTGTAGCGCTGTTGGAAAGATTCTGGCTGGGGAAGTACTGGGTGCACTGATGGTGCTGAGCGAGCGGTAGCTGCCGCTGTCGTTCCTGGGTGTCCTGTTAGACCCATAAGTTTCTTGCCGTTGAAAGAAGATGGAATGTAAGGATCCTGATGTTAGAGAAGTCATCACTCTGCATGGTTTAATCTCTTATTCTAGGGGTATGTGGATGGCTCAGTAGGTTAAGTGGCTGCCTTCAGCTCAGGTCATGATCCCAGAGTCCTGGAATCGAGCCCTGTATCAGGCTCCCTGCTCAGCGGAGATGCTGCTTCTCCTCTCCCTCTGTCTGCTGCTCTGCCTGCTTGTGCTCGCTCTCTCTGTTTCTGTCAAATAAATAAAGAAAATCTTAAAAAAAACAAACAATAAACTCTTATTCTACAACTTCAGTGCCCTCCTGGGGAACAGGTAGGTATTCGACCAAGAGTGTCAGGGGCCAGGGTGCCTGGGTGGTTCAGTTGGTTAAGCGTCTGCCTTCGGCTCAGGTCATGATCTTGGGATCCTGGGATCGAGCACCACATCAGGCTCCCTGCTTGGCTGGAGTCTGCTTCTCCCTCTCTTCCCCACTCATGCTCTCTCTCACTATCTCTGTCTGTCTCTCTCTTTCAAATAAATAAATAAGATCTTAAAAAAAAAGAAGAAGAATGTCAGTGGCCTAAGGGAAAGCAAACAGGTTTTCCAGTGCATGTTCTTCTATTCTTCTGTCTTCATAGCTGCTTCCCAGGACTTCCCAGAGAGCTCATCCCACCTAGATGCACTGAGCACGACGTCCAAGAGGCAGGGACTGTGAGGATAAAACTGTCTTCATTGTAAACCTTCACAATTGAGTCCCTGAGCAGTGCCCCTGGGATCATGTAGGGAGTTTGCGGCCAAGCTGAGAGCAAAGCTGGGTTTTCTGCATTCTGTAGCTCTCCCCAGAACCAACCTGAGAATGATCAAAGATACCATTCTTCCTCTAACTTTTTTCTTTTCCTCTTTTCTTATGGCAAAAGTCTTCACCCCAAAAATTGCCTGGGCGTCCGCCAGTTTGCTGAGACCATGATGTGCGCCGTGCTGTATGACGCAGCCAACAGCTTCATCCACCAGCACTTCGTGGAGGTGTCCATGTCGGAAGAATTCCTGGCCCTACCCTTGGAAGACGTGCTCGAGCTGGTGTCTCGGGACGAGCTGAACGTGAAGTCAGAGGAGCAGGTGTGTAGAGCGCGGTAGCAGTGTGCAGGGGCCGTGGGGGCTGCTGCTCTAATCTTCTCTGCTTTTTCATGAAGACCATGATGCATGTGTGGCTTATTATGGGTTTGTTTCATCATACTGTGTTCGTGTTTCATGAGAACTTTATATCCACTTCGGTGTCTAACATTCAGTGGATTTTTTTTTAAAAGATCTTATTTATTTATTTGAGTGAGAGAGAGAGAGAGAGGGAGAGGATGAGCAGGGGGAGTGAGAGAAGGAGAAGCAGACTCCGTGCTGAGCAGGGAGCCCGATGTGGGCTCAGTCCCGGGACTCTGGGATCATGACCTGAGCTAAAAGCAGATGCCTAACTGATTGAGACACCCAGGCGCCCCTCAGTGGATTTTATCAACATCGCACCCCTTATTCTTAGAAGTTCCAGTGATTTCCCATATTTACTATTAGAAGTAATGCTGCCGTATTAGGGAAATTCTCTACAATAATTCTCTCCAGTATACCTTCTGCTCCCCTCTCTCTTTCTTCTTCTTCTGGAATCCCAATTATTCTAATGTTGTTTCATCTTATGGTGTCACTTATCTCTCGAATTCTCCCCTCGTGGTCCAGTAGCTGTTTGTCCCTCTTTTGTTCAGCTTCTTTATTCTCTGTCATTTGGTCTTC
>PISX010007828.1:0-86374 GCA_004024625.1 Mellivora capensis
CTCTGTGCAATAAAGATGAGAAAATCAACCTTGGAGAGGGTCCAACCCCCCGTGCGAACTGATTTCAAACCCTCTCTCCCAGTCGAGGCCATCAGAATAGGAAATAGCGAGGTTGCCGGCTACTTTTTTTGTAAGTGTTTTGTTGCCAAAGTCTTGCAGAGACAGAAGGGATGTTCTCCTGTCCCTCAACACACACACACGCACACACACACACACACACGCGCGTGCGCGCGCGCACACACACACACACCAGCTTCTGCCTGTGCCTTGCTCGAGCTCTCTTGTATGCACGCTCACCTTCGTACTGTTTTTTTAAAAGTTACAAGACTTCCACATGTTAAGCCTTAGGGTTAATTTAAGCTGCTTTTTTTCCTTTCTAAATCTGGCACTCACTGGCTTGCTGAAAAGAGGTCTCTCGTTCTCTCTTTCTATTACAGTCTCATTGACTGGGACAAGAAAATAACATTGAGAGAGCTAACTTGCAGCAGCCAAGGCCAAGAAATTCTAAGTTGCTGATAAGACCCTCCCTCCTCCCTCCGCTGTCCTCCCCCCTCTCCTCCCTCCCTCCTTCCCTCTCCCTCCTCCCTCCTCCTTTCTGCCAGAGTGACTGGATCACACAGGGGACTCGGGAACTCACATTTTCCCCCCTCGGTGAGACTCCCAGACGGTGCTCAACCATCTGTGGTCCCGTGGGTCCAGCAGAGGGGGCCCAAGGAGGGGGGTTTGCCCATCAGGAGCTGGTTGGGTCAGACACTCACAGAGATCCTCTGCACCCACCCTGAGCGGGCTGATTAATTAAGCAATTGCATCATTGATTCAAGGTTTGTGATTTGGTGCCAGGGCGCTGGCTGGCGCATTCCTGAGCTTCTCTCCCCTGGGCTGTGAGTTGTAGGATCCCTTTCTTTTTTTCCAGGCGGATTTTCCTCCTCCTGCCGATACTGGGCGCTTAGTAAGGAAAGGAATTGGGGCCCTGTGTCTCAGCCACCCCCTCCCTGCCCTGACCCCCAGCCAGGAACCTCCGGTGGCTCCTGTGGCGTCTTGATGGGTGGGGCTGCTGGGCTCACAGCCCTGGGCAGACCCCAGGAGGGACTTTTCTCCTCCCAGCAGGGCCCCATGGGCTTCAGCAGGGGCTCCAAGGCTGAGAGGGCAAGGAGCCCCGTGGCGCTGATTTGACATTTTTAGCTGAAGACCTTTGTTCAGACCAATTTCCAGGTAGCTTTGGGTTGGAGTGCATCCTGCCTTTTTCTTTTTCTTTCTTTCTTCCTTCTTCTTCTTCTTTTTTTAAATCCTGGGCTTATTTTTCCTTTTCTCTTTCAAAGTGATGAAATAGAAATCTGACCCCGGGAATCCCATTCACACCATCTCTTTCCCCAAGTCACCCTCTCCTGCCACCAGACCAAGATCTTTTGAGGGCTGCAGGCTCCCATGGGAGGCCATCTCCCAGCCTGAGGCCTGGTTCCGGAGCTGCGAGGTGGGAGCCGCCATTTTCCTGTCCTCCTTCCTCCTGGAGACTTTGGCCTCCTTTTGGGGAAGGCAGTGAAGTCTTCCCAGATGCTTCCCTAGCCTCTGACCTCAGGGTTGAGAGCTGCGGTGATGGGTGGGGGAGCAGTAGAGCAAGAAAATTCAACCTACTTCCAAGGACACAGACTTTTTCCAGGGGAGGCCCCAGCTGTGTGGCAAGAACCTCTTCAGTTTTCACTGAATGGAGGTGGTATTATAAGAGCCACCCCTCACCCTCCTGCTCCTTGGGGGTTGGGAACAAACCCACACCCCAACCATAAAAGCAACCCAAACCGAACAATAGAAATTCCTCCCCCTTGTGTGCCTCAAAGTAAACAGTGAAGACACTGCCTTTGGGAAAGAGGGGATTGCAAACTTTGGTTCCTTAGAAAAACCCATCCTGTTTGCCAAAATAGATGGTGAGCCTCCTTCCAGCGCTAAAAATCCTCCTGGTTCCAGAGAGGAAGGCTTGGGGGGAGGTGGTGTCCTTGAGCCCCAAGCAGATGTCCAGGGAGGGGAGGCCAGAAAGCCTCCTCTGCGCAGTGATTTATTTTATTTTTTAGATCTATAGGCTTTGGCCACATTTATTTATTTATTTCCAAAGGGCTATTTTTGGCTTCTGCCCGGGCTCCTTTGTAGCAAAGCCCCCTTTTCTAGAATTTCCTCTCCTTTATTAGAGTTACAGCTCAGCTTTGTGCGGCCCTGGGGGAGCCGGCCAGCCGCTGGCAATTTCTCTCAGACACCCAATTACCCCCTGACGTCAGTGCCTCCTCGCCCTGCTCCCCTGGGTGCCTGCATTTTTTCCTTTGTAACACTAATAGCTGACTAGCTAAGTGCCTG
Organism: Mellivora capensis; assembly: GCA_004024625.1. Classification (NCBI taxonomy): domain Eukaryota; kingdom Metazoa; phylum Chordata; class Mammalia; order Carnivora; family Mustelidae; genus Mellivora; species Mellivora capensis. The sequence goes on from PISX010007828.1 coordinate 2,341, forward strand.
TCGGTTCCTTGGCAGAGGAGTTGATTGTGTTTTCGGCTAGATACTAAATCCAAAAACTATGTAAAAATGTCAATAGGTGAGTGCACATTGATTTTGGTTAGTCACAGTGATATTTGAGCCCCTTTGGGGACTCTGTCTGGGGAAGTATTTTACAAGAAAGATAATATAACAGAAAATTACTGGAGCTCCGCGGGTCTCTGGTGGGTTTCTTAGGGGCCTGCTAAATTGCTGTAGAATCAACAAATGCTTTATTAATCTAAATTTGTGGTTTTGTTCTTTCTTCTCTTCAGAAGGTTGGAGTTTTAATGATGCCGGCGGCGGGGCCGGGCGGCGCGGCCCCGCACCTTGGCTGCCGGGCTGGGGTACCCTGGCTGGTAATGAACTCCCAGAGGATTCTGGGAGCAGGGCGGCTGCGTTCCCAGCCGGCTTCCCGGGGAATGCGGAGCAGGCGCCGGGCCCGCCGCTTGCCAGGCCGAGGTCTGCGCGAGCAGATAAAGTGAGGGGCTGAGGGCCTGGAACAGCTGTGCCGGGCCAGGCTGACTGGGAGCGGCTGATAAGGGCCCAGAAGGAGCCCAGGCGGGCGGCGTGGCACCGCCAGAAATCTGACGGGGTATCAGGACTGGCAAAGAAAGTTAAACGCGGCCGGTTCCGGGGGATGGTTGGCGGACCTGCGGAGAAAGATAATGGTAATTGATGGAATCAAAGTCACAACACAGCCTTGTGTTTTCTTGGCAATTAATTCCCCCCCCCCCCTCCCCAGCTCCTCGCCCCCTGGCATTCTCAGGGCCCAGGATGCCCCGTGAGCAGCCTGTGCGCTCAGATAATCAGCATGCCCTCCTCGCTTTGGCGGGCGGGAGCCGGGAAGATGCGCCGGGCACAGACACAATTAGAGACCAGGTTTAAAAAAAAAAAAATACGGTACAAACAAACAAGTCGGAAAAGAAAGCCCCACTGAAAAGTTAGGGATGTGTCACTCCTCACTCCGGGAGCTCATCTGATCTTGCTCTGGAAGGCAAGGAGGAAAATCGATGTCTTTGTAAGAGCGCGGGGCGCTGGGTCTCCTGGCTGGGCAGGACAATGTGAGTGGGCCGGTCCCCGCACACGCGCGCGCGCTCGTGCACACGCACACCACGCCCCCCCGCATGGTGCTGCCGGGGAGACGGCGCTGATAACGGGCCCGCGGTTTATGCTTATGCCGTGGACAGATGTGCCTGCCTCTCCCGCGTGCGTGCGGGCCTGCCCCCCTCTACCTTTTGTCCCTTGAAAGGCAGCCCTTCTCAACAATAGGCCAACCAGGCTGTTTCCGCGGGCTCACGCTGCCCGCTGGCTCCCTAGGTAAGGCTTTCAGCCGGCCTTTTGTTGTGCACATGCTGGGACACACCTGCTTGCAGACACGGGTGAACGCACAACTCTGGGGCGCACACCCACTCTGCTGCCCGGCCCTGGCTTGCTGGTTCCTGAGCCGGTCCGGCTGGGTCCCGGGGAGCCCCTGTGTGGACTCCAGGATCTTAAGCAAATAAAACACTCCAAAAAATTTCCCTGGAGTCTTTTGAAATTAAAATTGGTGTGCAGTAAAACGGCGTGTCAGGCCAGCGTGGGAGGGGCAGGGCTTCCAGGCGATTCTACCTAGTGCTTGGCATACACGCCAGGATCCTTCTTGGTTGGTTTTAGGGAGGAGTGGAGCCCTCCTATTGGAAGGCAATGCCATCAGCTAGAGGGACTTTGGGTTCCCCTTTCCTCTTTCTGAGAGCCCATCTCTGGCTAGGTGACAGAAGCCGGGTGATAGAGGGACCCAGTGGGACAGGACAGAGAGGCTTCTGATTTTATTCTGACCTTCTGTCAGATCCATTCCATTCTGCCTTGTGAGGGGCGGACATTAGCCTTCCATGGAAGCAGGGTCCTGAGGATGATCGGAAAGAGGGAGAGAGAGAGGGGTGGGCCGGCCCTCCCCAGCAGCCTCCTCCCCCAGGACTGGCCACATTCCTGCATCAGCCCTCGCCAGCTCCCCCAGAGCTTTGTCTCCCCTGTAGGGTTGGAGGAAGGAGGTTTGGAAAGGAGGCCCCCTGGTGACTTCTGAGCCATCAAAGCCTGGGACAGCACGCCTCCAGGCCCTTCAGCTCCCCTCCTGAATGGGCTCTGCAGGCTGGCAGCTGTTTTGGGGCCTGGAGAGGAGGAAGGGGGTTGGTTCTTTGTCCCTGGAAGGAGGCCTCCCGGAGGCCCAGGCCTGCATGGCGGGCAGCCACGTTAACCTTCCACCCTGGGGGGAGGGGGCTTGCCTGAGGTCAGGCACATAATGAGGCCAGGTCCCTGGCTGTCCCCTGCTTGGGCTCCTGCAACAAAGGCCCAGTCAGCCTGCACAATGAGGGGGAGGCGGCCGGGTGGGGGCGGGTAGGTGCCGCCACAGCTGGGCCTCTGCGGCCCAGGGTTTCCGTCCAGCCTACCCCATGCTGGGCACTTCAAAGGGGCAGAGGGGAGAGGCCAGCCCGCCCCAGCGGGCCTGGGCCTCTTGCTCCCAAAGCTGCCACCGGAGGTGGAAAAAACACCTTGAGAACATGGTCATGGAGTCAGGTTTTTGGAATCTGCCACCACGGGGTGCCCTTGGTATGGGGTCTTTCTCTGGCAGCCTTGTTTCACTTTCTTTGTTTGGAGCCAGAGCTCAAGATGGCCCAGTTATTTAAATCAGAACCTTTCAAATCATCAACAACAACAACACCGTCCACATCCACGTAGGAGGACACATACATGTTGCGTGTGTCCTCACCTCTCCTGAGTGCCTTTTCTGTCTGCTTGATGAAGTGGGAGAGTGAGTTCTCGGGGCACCTCGTCCTTCTGGTAGGAGGAAGGGAGCCAAAAACCCATCCCAGGGCACACAGCTTACCCCTTCCTCCTCCAGACAACCCCCCCCCCCCCCCCCCCCGTTCTCACAATAACATGGAGAGCTGGGCAGTGGTCCCGTTTCACAGATGAGGCCACGGGGATGAGCAAGGCTGTCCGAGAGAGCATGCAGCTCAGTCACTTGCAAACTTTGTGATGCCTGTGGATTTACCAAACATCCTCGTGCCTCAGTTTCCTCATCTGTAAAATGGGGCTAATAACAGTACCTACCTTGTGGGAGTGCTGGGAGAATGCCTTGAAATACTGTGTCAGTGTCTCAAGGTCAGCACAGTACGTGCCTGGTAAACAATGGCAGTTCTTTTTTTTTTTTTAAAGATTTTATTTATTTATTTGACAGAGATCACAAGTAGACAGAGCAGCAGGCAAAGAGAGAGAGGAGGAAGCAGGCTCCCCGCTGAGTGGAGAGCCCCATGTGGGGCTCCATCCCAGGACACTGGGATCATGACCTGAGCCGAACGAAGGCAGAGGCTTTAACCCACTGAGCCACCCAGGCACCCCAACAATGGTGGTTCTTGTTGAAGTCAGTGGGTCTGGAGTTGGGTCCAGGTCTTCTCAACTCCAGAGCAGTTCCCTTTTTGCTTCCAGAATGAACAAAAGAAAACTCTAAGATTGTTGAGGGATGACTGGTCCGAGCTGCTGGGTGTAGAGCTGGGGAAGAGGCCCAGAGAGGGGATAGGGACGTTCCGAGCCACAGGTGTCTTGGTACTGGGAGGGGACCCAGAGATCCCTCCGAGGTCACACTGTCCAGTCTTAAGCATGTGTGGGGTGCATGTAAGTGTTGGGCATAATTTGCCAGCTTTTGCTTAACTGTAGACTCATTTCTTCACATGATATTGGGCCATATTTTGTTTTTTTTAAAGATTTTACTTATTGAGAGAGCACGAGCAGGGGGTTGGGGGGGCGGAGGGAGAGGGAGAAGCAGGCTCCCTACTGTACAGAGAGCCCAACTTGGGGCTCGATCCCAGGGCCCTGAGATCATGACCTGAGCCAAAAGCAGCTGCTTAACCTACTGAGCCATCCAGGTGCCCCGGGCCATATTTTGTATCTTGGAAATGCCCATGATTTCCAGAGGCCCTTTCAACATGATCCCAAGAGGCTGTTGGGTAACCAAAAATGGGCTTCCTGGTCCCCTTCACCCTTGCTGTGGCCTGGAGGCAGGGGGTGGGGGGCTACCCAGGAGAGAAAGCATCAGAGTCTTTCCTGGAAGGAGGAGGGCCTCTAGGGTCTTGTGTGTGGAGCGCCCTTTGCAGGACAGGAAGACATGGGCCCTTCAACCCTTGGGAGTCCAACGGGTCTGAGGCAATGGGAAGACAGGCACACTGAAGGAGGTCTCTGTGCTGGGCAGCCATCTCTGTTTGTAGAGGAGCCGGGATTGGATGCTTTTACCACGTGGGCAGAAAAAGAGCTTTGTGAGGTAGCCGGAGGTACAAAACCACATTTCAAACTGGCTGGAGAATAAACCTTGAGGCGTGGAAGAGTCCTTGGGAGTTCACCTCTCATGTTCTCTTGTCTCCGCTTTCCTCTTTGTTGGCTTCATTCTCAGCCAGGCTCTTCCTCCGAGGGGCTGGTTCATCCCCCTCCCCTCCATGGCCCCACACGCACATCCTCCTTGCTGAGCACATCCTCCTTGCTGAGCACATCCTCCTTGCTGAGTGAGAGCATCTCTTTTCTGATGATGAGTGAGAAAGCCTCAGGATTCCCTCCGGTTGGCCCACACTGGTCATGTGCCCAGCCCAAACTGGTGTGGTGGCTGGGGACGCCTGGCCTGGGGTGGGGGGGGTCTGTATCACAGAGAGAGGAGTGTTGGCTCAAGGAAGACAAGGCTGCTGCTCTTACAGAAGGTGGGAGTGGATGGTGGACAGGCCGAAAAGGACAGGGTATCCTACCTCGGGCTTCAGGAAGCATCCTTTGAACTTAGTACACGTGTCACATGGGCTCTGGAGCCTGACTGCCGAGGTTCTGCTTTGCAGCTACTGTGTGATGTGGGGCAAGCCTTAGCTTCCTGCCTCAGTTTCCTTATCTGTCAAATGGAGCAAACGATGGTTGATATCACTTACCACATGGGTTTGTCGTGGGCACCCAGGAGTCTCCCGCGGGAGGTGCTCTGAGCAATGCTGCGCACAGGAGAGGCACTTAAATACTTAAATAAATGTTAGCTGTTGCGGTCTTTCTTAGTTCATTCACTTGCTAATGAACTCTTGCACCCAGACAAGAAGTGAGGAAGTCATGGTCTCTGCCCTTATGGACCATAATATCTTCCACAGAGACTGCCTAAAGGGAAAAAGTGTGGGAGTGTGCGAAAACTTCTGGAAGTGGCTTTTTACCCTGCATGTTGCCAGTGGGTGGGCATCTGCTGGCCTATCGGGGCTTGTATACGCCACTGATTGAGCTTTGCTCAGCTCCCTTCTTGTGTCCCTTTCTAGAACCTTCTCCCTGTGTGGCTGGTCTCCTTAGCTTCCTTGCCTGCTGCCAGCAAGACAGACGAGCTGGCTTCAAGCCTTCTGGGCTCTGGCTGCAGGAGGTGGAGGTCATGCTTGGGTCCCCACGTTGGTCCTTGCTGGGGGCCACTGGGACCTGTGGATCCCATTTCTTGGCTTCCTTGAAGCTTGCTTTCTTGTGAGGTCTTGGGCCTGGCCCTGCTGTGGCCTTGCTGGGTTGTTTGGTGCAGCTCTGTGTACCACCGGTGCAGGCCAGGCTTCTGAAGGAGGACAGGATAGGGAGGGAGAAAACCTGCTCATTTTCTCCCTTCTGGCCCATGAGTGGGTATACTCAAATGTGAAGGACTGTGCATCAGAAAGGGGAGAAAGCAGGTACCGCATCCTTTCATGCCTTCAAAGTCTGTCTTAGATATGTGCTTTGGGGATGCTTTATTTTTACCCATCAAGAAACTGAGGCCCAGAGATGTTGAGGAACTTGCTCAAGGTTGTCCAGCCGGGACATGGCAGGGCCTGGTGGCAAACCCATGGATCCCCAGTTCTTGGTCACTGAGCTGTACTGTCCCATAGAATGAGGTTTGCACAGACTCTGTCCCTTGCTTTCTACAAGTTAAAAGTTTCGGAGATGAGAATTGCCAAGAGAGAAGAACCCTGGTAGATGAGAGTGTATGGTTGTATATACTCTTTATACATATGTAATGACCCTGAGGTCATTGTGGGCTGTATTCTCTCCTTCCTAAAGGACCCCTGCCTTTGTCTGGCCAATCCTTCCCTACTAAGGAACGGCCACTGCAGACCCCCTCGTGGTGACCAGAGGTCCAAAGTCAAGAGTCGTGGGCCTGCTTCTGAGAAGGAAGTAATCAATGATCCTGATCAGATGCCTGTGCCTCAGGCTGGAGCCGATGGCTTTGGGGGAAGCTCGCCCCCTCCTGTCTCCACACACTCCCCAGGGTCTAGGTCTGGCCAGACAGGAATCAGCTCACAGGAATTCATTAAGTTTGCACGCAGACCTCCTGGCCCCTCTCTGGAGCCTCCGCCCCTTACCCGTTGGGTCCACCCCCCAGCCTGCCACCTCCAGCCTGGGGGTGCTGCCCCAGGGCAGACCCCTGGGGCTGCTTGTCCACTGTCAGCCACCCGCCCCCCCCCCCACCCCGCTCCAACTGGCTGTGCTTCTGCTGGGCTTTCTCTGGGCCTGGGCCTGACCACACCATCCAGTCTTGGGCAGTGGGGGGCGTGGGGAGCAGTGGAGGAGGAGGCTCCCCCTGCATTTTCCATCTTCCTCCTTCGAATGCTGGTGGCTGACATGTCCTGCCCTCTGAAAGGGAGGGAAAGTGGCACAGCCTCTCGGCCTCCTTGTTGGACAGTTTCCCTCTCCCTCTCGCCATTGCCCTCCTCTGACCCCCGTTCTCATTGAGAACACTGCTTAGTGCTGCTGCTTGTGTGCTGTGCTGGGGTGGGGTTCAAATCCAGGCCTGGCCTGGGATTCTTTTCGGGGCACGAATAACTCATTTGCTTAACCTGTCAGTACGTCATTGGTGCCTCCTCTGGAATCTCTCTAGTCTGTACCTTGTTACCAAAGATATTTATTATTATTATTATTATTATTGTTATCACCATCATCATCAGTAGGGTGGAAGCTCTAGAGTGACATTGGGCAGTGATGTCACACCATGGGAAGAAGACATTTCTGTGTTCAAATTCTCTCTCTGCCCCACGCCTGTGATCTTTAGCGGGTAGCCTCTTTGTGAGCCTTAGTTTACCCCTCTGTGAAATGGGGCCACCAAAGCCTCGCTTGCACAATGATGGGGGATTCAGAGGGGTGAGTGTGAAGGGTCAGCACAGTGCCGGGCACATGGGGGCTGCAGTCCGTGAGTGGTGGTTCTGTTTCCTTGGCATGGAACAGGCCACCCCCGGAAGAGATCAGATGGGGGGGGGGCGGTAGGGCGTGAAGAGGGAACCTTCACCAGTGGATGGTTGGGGAGAGCATGGAACAATCTGGGCCACAGTACCTTGGTGGACCTGGGACTGGGGCCACCCACCATGCTGTGACTGTTGAGTTATCTTGTATCACAGAGCTGGGTCCCATCCTGGAGACCTTGGGGGCCCATGGGGTCCAGCAACGTGGCCACTGCAAGAGAGGATCCCCCTGATTTTTCTGTCTGGAGAAGGACGACCCTCCCACAGACCTCTGCTCCTCACAGACCCCTCTCCAGCCGGGCCACCTCCTGGCGACACCCAGCCTCTTGTTGCCCTCTGTGAAGCTGTGCTGGAGATCCCCATAGGGGCCCCCTGGTGGATATGCACTCGAGGGAAGACTGGCCTTTTCCCGGGCATTCTAGAATGAGGAGAGGGGAGTTAGGCTTGTCTTCATCTGATGGACACAAGACATTTCCCAACCCTTGATGGTCACAGAGGAGTGTTGTCCTAGGGAGGTGGACTCTGGGCCTTTCTGAAAACACTCTAAGAAAATTCTCTAGGAAAGCAGCATATCCTTGCCCAAATTCTTTATTATATGACACCTTGTTGGACCTGTGCCCTGAGCCGCTATGCACCAACAGGAATACATGCCCCTTATCCTGCATCCACACTCCCAGCTCCCCAACTTTGTGCCCATGTGCACAGCCAGGATCTCTTGTGGTCCCTGCTGTGCTGGCCCTGGGAGCCCAGGAAGGCCCGTTCTCGTCCTAGCCCAGCCCAGGCTGCTGCAAGGCCTCCAGCCCTGGCCTCCCGGCTCCCAGGAGCCAGGGAATTACCCTGAAAGCGCAGTAGGAAGGAAACCCTACAACCTCGAACTTGTCTTTTGCTCCCATGCACGCTACCCGGGAATCTGCAAATTTTTCTTTTTCACTGAGTCCCTCCTTTATCGTGTGAATAGCGCAGTTACGCCCCTGGTTTGTGGATGTGTTTTCAGGACGTCAGTGATTTATTTAAGTCATTAGCCATTTTAAATGTGCCACTGCTTTTTCACCTCATCCTGTCATTTCTTCGCTTATGACAGACACTTGGATTCTCCTAACTGGGGAAGACCCAAGCCTCCCTCAGCCTCCGGAGAGCCCCCCGGGCCACCAGTAAGGCCTCTTCTGAATGGGCTCCCGCGTGGGGCCCGCCGTTGGCCTCCTGGGCCCAAGACTCGATGGACTTCCCTCCACTCTCGAGAAAGAGGGCGGGCTCCCATGTGCCTTTTCTGCTGAAATGATCTCCCTAGCTCCTCCCCTTGATACAAAAGGCCCAAGTCTGGGTCCAGAGTAAGTTATTTGTAATGCATTTTTAGAGTCCATATTGCAATATTAGCCATGACTGTCCGCTGTGTAGAAGAAGGGGGAGTCTGCGTTTGAAGTTTAATCCAGCTTCTACTTAAGCTCAGTCCCTGGGCAATCCTTTTTTCTGCTGCTGAGCTCAAACAGCCGGTCCTCAGGTTTGATCTGCTGCCCCACGGAGCCCTGCCCAATGTGAATTTGAAGTTTTTTTTTCCCTTTCTCAACCAGGGAGACTTGCAAAAAAAAAAAAAAAAAAAAAAAAAAAAAGTCACCGTGGTACACGGCGCCGGCTCCCACGGTGGGTCCTGGGTCCCCCCCGGAGCCTCTCTGGCCACCAGCCTTCCCATGGGGGGGGGGCCGTGTCCCTTCCCCAGGGTCTCCGAGGAGCCCCTTTGAGCTGTCTCTGCTGGTGGACAGCGAGCCCTGGGGAGTCCGGGAGTCCTGTCTGGCATGTGGGGGGCCGAGCAAAAGGAGGGAAAAAAGGGAGGGAAATGAAAGGCGCGAGTTTGTCGGGAACTGGTGCTGGCGGTGGAAACAGGAGCCGCAGCAGGACAGAACCTGGTGGCCTTCAAAACTTTTCTTCTCCCCTCTCGCCACACGACTCGGAGGAGGCAGGCAGTAATTAAAGGCCCCCCTGGCTCCTCATTTTCTGTGCCCGTGGCTTTGATCTGGCTCATGTCGGGCGGCTATCTTCATTGTTCGTGCCTTTCTTTCATTCTTGTTTGATGGCAGCAATGATGATCTTTGATTCCAGAGTCGGAGGTGGGCAGGAGAGTGTTACAGGTCTTACATAATGCATCTTTCACATCTTATTTTTAAACATGGGCATAATCAAGGCCGGACAGAGGCTGGGCTTGATTTTAACCCGTGTTCGGGGAGAGGCGGTCGCCGGCCCTGTGGCGCTGGCCTGGCGGTAGGTGGGGGCAGGCAGTCCTGGGCCACTGAATGAAAATTACTAGAGGAAGCCTTTTCCCCTCCACCCCTTTCTAAATATAACCTGGAGGGAGTTTTTCCTAATTGTTCCCTCCCCGCCGAAGATGTGCTGAGAGCGAGCGGGACAGGGAAGGCTCAACCCGTGGAGCCGGGCTCTTCTCGGCGGCGCGGTGGGAGGTCTGCACACTGTTTATTAGTGGATGTTAATAAACTCTAAGGGACAGGCTGCAGGAGGAGGTGTAGGAGCCGGTCACTCAGGTGGCTGGGAGGAAATGGAGACGCCGGGCAGACACGGGCGAGCTGGGCGGCTGTCACCATCTGTACACCTTTCCTTGCCCCTCAGCTCCCACCTCCCAGCCGTAGGCCTTATGGGGCACAGAGATGCACAGAGATGAGGACACGTGGTCCCAATGACAAGAGGCCTTCGACCCAGGCCTGGCACGAGGATGCGCGTGGCTAAGGTGGGCCTGGCCAGCTCAGGAGGGGCCGAGCGGGGCCTGGTGCTGGCGATGGTGTGCCTGCAGGGGTGCAGGTGGCTCTCCGATCCTGACACCTGCTGCCCGGAGAGGGTGCCGGACCCAAGCTTCTAGATTTCCAGGAGAAACTAGGAATTAGGTCTGTCAAGGGTTGAAACTTGGGTTGAGATGAGCCGGAAATCTTTCTTGGTCAGAGACAGTGAAGGCAAAGGCTGGGAGGTGGGACAGCCCCGGGGGGCGGGGGGTGGTGTGTGGCTGGGGCACGGGCTTCAGGAGCACGGGGCAGCCAGGCGGCAAGGTAGGGAGGTCCTTGACCGCTATTCCAAAGCCTCTGTGTGACGCAGACTGGGAAGGCCGGTGGCCTGAGGGTGGACAGCTTCAAGACAGGGGCCCTTCCCAGCAGGGAGCACCGCTGGGCTGGACGGTTTCTGCCCGTGAGGTCTGAGGTCACATGTCTTTGCCACTGAGCATTTGGTGGTTATAGGACGTGAACACTTACTGCTACCATGGGAACAGGCCCCTGGCAGAACTGCCTCGTTCTTCGGACTGTGCTGATGGTGCATTGCTCTCAGAGGTCTGAGGCTGGCCTTCCTGCCCTCCTCCCCCAGGCTCAAGTACCAGGATTTTCAGGCAATGATGGTTCTGTAGATATTTATTGAGCACCTACTGTGTGCCTGCCCTCAGACTGAGTGCTGGGTATATAGTGACCAGCAAGGCAGGCCTGGTGCACGAGGGAGAAGGCCAGCGGACAAATCATTGCATATGTCATTAGAGGCGTGTGAGTGTCTGGAAGGGAGAGCTGAGGCATGAGACAGAAGCAAAGGCTTCTTGAAGAAGTGACATCATAGTGAGGTGGAATGACGCACAGAAGTAACGGGGATGGTGGTCTGAGAGGCTTCAAAGACCCCAGGGTGGGCCGGGCACGTGGAAGCTGGAGGACCATCAGCAGGGGGTGCTGTGGAGCGCGGTGAGCAAGGGGGTGCACTGTGGAGAAGGGTGGGGACTGAACCCTGCAAGGCCTTGTGGGTAGGGGTGCTGGGGTGTGAGGAAGATGGGTGTGGGCCACGTGGGGAAGCCCAGATGGTGGTGCAGGTGGTGGAGGTGGAGAACCAAGGGTGTATTCAAGAGTTTTCTAGACAGCAAAATTGACAGGACTTGGGAATGAATTAGAAGCTGGGGGCAAGGAAGGGTGGGGTGCTATTGGGGCTACTGGGGTTCAGGGTTGGGCAGCAGGTGAGTGGAGAGTTCTTTCCTGAAGTGGGGAGGCCAGGACGAGAGACAGGGCTATGTGCAAAGTCCTTCCCCTGTTCTAGCAGCCTGGGGCTGGGCCTGGGGAGGACGGTGGGGTGTAATGCAAGGAACCAGAGATCCCACAGCCTAAGGGCTGCCCCGCACGATCCCATGGCACCTGAGGCCTGGGACTGCTCCTGCTCTGTCCCCACCTGAGCCCAGTGTGTGTCGAAGACCTTGCTCTAGGAGGCCACGGAGCAGTTCCAACATGTTGGGACCAGGTGCTGCTCGACCCTTGAAGGTTTTGCCCTGGGCTGCCTCCTTCACCCCCCACAGCTGGGGCCCGGGCTTGTGTCCCTTGTGGCTGGGCTGCCTGATGCTCAGATGGAGGAAGCCTGGCCGGTGTCTTTGTTCCCTTGTAAATGCTCTTGGTTGGCCAGGCCGGGCCTCTGAGGCTGGGGGGAGCTGGTAGCTGGGTTGATGGGGCCTCTCTGGGCTGATGCGGGAGGAATGTATATTTCCACAGGCCGTCTGAACTGCACATAAAGTCTGCTTTGCCTGGTGTGTGGCAGACCTGCGGCTTGGCCTTTCCCCTTCATTTAGGACACTTCATTGACAACCTACTGCCTTCAGCAGCTCCCTCTTGTAGGTGGCTTGGGGGTAGAGGTGGATTTGGCTTAGCCCCGCAGGAGGGGCTAGGAGTGGCTCATGTTGGGAGGGGCTTCTGGGGAGTGGGGTCTTCTGGGAAGATGGGGCTCCCCAGTGGTCTCCATACTCTTTATGAGCTGAATTTCTGCTGTTGCTTCAAGGCAGCTCCCCTGGATTTGCTACTTGGAGTCGAGGAGTCTGATGTCAAGGGACCAATCATCTCCTGACCAGCACCTCGAGAGGCCCAGCTTCTATTTTCATCCTCATCCCCAAAGCAGACTTTCCAAGACAGGCACAGCCAGGTCTGGGCAGGCAATGGGAGGCCAATGTACCACTTACATGGACGATTTTCTTGCTCGCAGCCTGGGGTCTTTTCATCTCTGCTCTATTTCTCTCACCAACCAACCTTTGGGCTAATGAATGGCATGAACTTCCTCATGATAATTGGCCCCCCCCAGAGCAACTGCAGGATCTACATATCCCTCATATATCTGACCATATTTTTATAGTTTTATAACCTAAGAATTCAATAGATGAAGTAAAGACAACAGTTGAATTTGAGGAAAAAAAATTTCTCATTCTCCAAACACCCTATTTTCCGATTTATATCCTTTCTCTTGGTCCTCACACAGGTGGGTTTATAGGCTTATAACTGGAGGATACCTGATATACTTCGCTCTTTTGCCCAGTGAGGTCATGGTCTGACCTGCCCTCAGAGTCCCTGCTTCTAGAGCTGCTCTTAACCTTGGGAAGATCCAGCCCGAGATGTGGCTGAAGTGCTCGGCATTACTCCTGGCAAGTGGGGATTTCCCAGGAGGCTTTTCTTTCTCTGAGTTTCCTTCCGTCCGTGGGCCCCTTGACGGCGTTGTTCTCAATGTGTCTTGTGGCCCAGAGGAAGGGGGCTCTGAATTTGGGGTGGGGAGAACTGAGCCCTAGTGCTGTGTTGCCCCTGGTTGGCTGTGCGTGACCTTGGCCCTTTGTTTCCTGGGCGTCAGTTTCCCTGTCTAAGCATGAGGGTGGATCTCATCCACCTCTGACATTCCAAGATCTGGGATCTGAGAGAAGGAATCTACTTAGAGCAGATGTGAGTATTAAGTAACAAGCATAGACTTATATTAAGTTCCCCTTTGTAGCCTTTACCCTAGTGGTGATTTTACATGTATCTGGTATATTTCTGATCATGGTCTGTGTCCTGCATGATATGGTCAGGTCCGTGAGGGGTGACCTCGGCTGTTGCCACCACCGCTGCTGTGTCCGCCGCATGCCCTAGGGACGGCTTGCAGGAGAGCTCAGTAAGCATTGTTGAGGGAAAGGTCAGGTAGCTCTGCTAGTGGCTGGCTCCAGGCTCCCGCTGCTTTAGTCTGCAGATCGTTAATTGGTGAGGAATTGGTGGGGGCGGTTCCTCAGTCCTCTGTGGGCTGGAGAGGGGTCCCTCTTTTTTCTTTTTATTTATTTATTTGAGGGGGGGGTGGGCAGAGGGAGTCTTAATCAGGCTCCGAGCTGAGCGTGAAGCCCCATGTGAGGGGCTCCATCCCACGACCCTGAGATCACAACCCGAGGCGAAACCAAGAGTTGGATTCTTAAGATGCTGAGCCACCCAGGAGCCCTGGGGGGGTCCCTTCCTTATCAGGGTCAGAAGCAGGAGATAAGCTGCTGGGCACCCCCTCCGCCCTGAGTCCCTTGCCTGACACGGGGATCTCTGGGAGGAAGGGGGTGCTCTGAGTAGGGAGGGGGCCTAGGGTAGGAGGTCTCCTAGGCCACTCTGTCGAAGTCCTGACACACTCGGAGACACCACACAGGGCGCACCTGTAAGAGCCGTTGAGTGCTGACAACAGGTAACACCGTGTTTCATCATGACAGCGTTTGTGGTGGGCATGGTGACCACCATTCCCATTTTACAGATGAGGAAACTGAGGCTTAGGGAAGGTATAATTTGCCCACGGTCACACAGCCAGAAAGTGACGGAGATGTTTTCACCGGCAGCCCGCCTTCAGAGTTCACAGTCTCCATGACTGACCTCCACCACTCTGTCAGCTTAGTGCCCCCACCAGCCTGCTCTCCCTGTTCCTCCTAGCTCTCAGGCCCTCCTGCCAGGCTCAGCAGCGTCCTGTCTGTCAGTGTTTCTGTTCGGCCAGATGCAGTGCCCCTCTTGGGACCCCAGGCCGGGGGAGTTGCTACAGAGAGAGGTGAAGGGAATTCCCAGGTCTCCCTGTGGCTCCAGACCCTGGCTTTGCCTGCATGGCCTGGGAGGGTCTGGAGCCCTAGGCTCTTCTCTGTGGCTGGGACTTGTGTGCACAGGAGGAGCCCCTGGTCTGCCCTCCTCTCCCTGCTCAGGTGGGATGGGATTTGCTTGGTCAGTCCCAGCAACCTGACTGGCTCCTTTCTCGTCTCTGAGTGAGGGGCCTGAGGAGAGAGGCAGGGCAGAGGGACTGAGAGAGAGAGAGAGGCAGGGTTGTGGATGGAGGGAGGGAGCAGGCAGGGAGGTGGACAGACAGCCTGAGTGTGAGGAGAAAAGGGAATGGGATGAAGAGGAAGCCAACAAGGGTGGTGGGTGTTTCCTGAGATGGAACAGGACAGGGGAGGAGAGCCAGGATGGAAATTAGTGGAAGGGAAACAGGAGCAGGAACGGAGGGTTGGGGGAGAGGCAGACTGGAAAGGAGGGGATGGAGGGGTGCACAGGGGCTGTGTCAGGTACAGAGGAATTGCCATGTTGGAAGCTGATCCTGCTTGGGTGGAGGCCCAGGCCTCCAGGAACCAGGGAGCAGGCACTTGGAGGCGGCGGCAGAGGCTATGGGGCTGGGCATGCCGAGTCTCACGGGCAGACCGGCCTGGAGCCATCCCTTTGAAGTCCCCAACATTTGTGGCAAAACAATTTGGTCTGAGGTCTCTGGTCTGAGGTCTTATTAGCCTCTGCTTTTCTGTATATACCCTGCCACTTAGTCTCCCCATTCAGACTTTCAGTGCCAAGATTTGTGCATCTGCCCTGCTTGCTTTATGAAGTCCGTTGCTGACGTGAACTTGAATGTTCATACACATGAGTTTTTTCTCCCCTTTCCCCACCCCCAGAAGTGCTTGATACCAAGGCTCTGCTGCCCAGGGGGACGAAAGCTGCCAAAAGAGAACCCGTGTTTCATTTTCCACTTAAACTTGGAAGCGGTTTGGTCTGGATGCTGGTGGATTTCATTTTCCACAACCTGGCACAGCCACCCCTACTGCTTAGGACAAAGGAAGCCTTTGGTGCTCGGCCATTAACCCCAAACCCACCCTTTGTTTCTCACCTCCCTTCCTACTGGGACCCCTACCAAGTTCCCTGTGGGGTTGTCCCAATTCTGGGGTTTGATGGAGCAGAGGGACATGCGGTGGGATGTGAACATTCCTTAGAGAATTCTCCCTCCCAGTCCCTTCCCACTGGCCTTGATCACCACAGGTGCTTGTCTGGCTTAAAGGCTTTTACAAGTGGCAGATGGCTCAAGACCTGTTTACTGTTAGCTCTTGACCTATATACTGATGGCTTCTGACCTGTGTACTGATGGTTCCTGACCTGAATACTGCTGGGAAGACTAAGGCCCAGAGGAAGAGACCCAATGGGCTCTGAAGCATGTGGGGCTGGTGCTCTTGAGCCAGTGTTTTTTTGTGTCTCATCATGATTCACGTGATGCTTTTTTCATTCATTCCTTCGTTCATTCAGTAAATACTTGACATTGGTCCCCAAACTGTGTGTCAAGGCACCACAGGGTGCCACAGCTAACCCCCAGGAGCTCTGATATATTTTAAAATTTCAAGGGGGAGCATAGTTATACTCAACATCTGCTGGACATGAGGTGAACTGCTAACCCAGGACTGTCCACCATTTCAACATCAGATTGATCTATATTCTTTTTAATAACGTCATATCTTTGCAAAACTGGTCTTTCAGTGGATGCTATGGATAAAATGCAAGTAATACATGAAAATCAATATGGGAAAAGAAATGAGGCTGGTGGATCCAGTCCAATTCTAATGTTGGAGATGTCTCCTGTTGCCCAAGGGAAAGATAACTTCAGGCCTGTGGGGTCGATTAGGGTCTTTACCTTGCTGCAGTGGGAAGGTCTCAAAGGGATTTCAAGCAGGCCAGTGATGTGAGTAGTCCTGTGCTCTGCAAAGAGCCCTCCAGCTGCTGTGTCTGGATTAGAATAGACATAGGGAAACATGTTAGGAGACCACAGTAGTGGTCCAAACCAACCAACCAACCAACCAACCAACCAACCAGCCAGCCAGCCAGCCAACCAACCATCCAGCCAACCAACCAGCTAATCAGCCAGTCAGCCAACCAACGAAAAGTTAGACAACCAGCAAGCCAGTCAGCCAACCAACCAACCAACCAACCAACCTGCCCACCTGCCAGCCAGCTAGCCAGCCAGTCAACCAGCCACCCAGCCAGCTAACCAACCAACCCACCACCAGCCAGCCAGCCAGCCAGCCCGTCAACCAACCAAGCAACCACAGTGGCTTGAACTCAGGTGATGGCAGTGAGGAAGGGGAGTCTGTTGGACAGACTTGAGATCTGGCTATTGGCAGGGTGGAGAGGACTTGGTGATTAGCTGAATACAGGTGTGAAAGGGAGGAAAGGTGTCTGGCATGAGGACAGGGTGCCCTGGAAAGGGGAGTGGGAGTGCAGAGCTTGCACACAATGGATGGCCAATAAGTACCTTGCCCTGCTTTATTTTTCCCATTCACTTCCCGTTACCTGACACCTTACATAATCATTTGATTAATTGATTACTGTCCAGCCCCCTCACCAGACTGTCAATTCCATGAAGACAGGGACTTTGCCTTATTCCCTGCTGTGTCCCTGTCACTCAGACCATGCCTCCTACAGAGTTCAGAGCCTCCCAACCTTCTTGGTTTATGACACCTTAGTTGGTGGATTTTTTCTTGGCACCTTCCAAGCCAAAAGAAATACCTAGCGGTTACCTTCGTGAATGGGGTCAGGCCCAAGAACTGAAGGAGGATGTCCTACCAAATTAGTTGCTATTTGAAAAATAAAACTCATAAATTTGAAGAAAAAACATACTTTCATTTCATTCTCAAATAACCACAATTACTAGCGCAATGTGTTAAAATGCTGCTTCTGAGTCAGCAGGTGCAGGGGTGCCTGAAATTCTGCATTTCTCTCAAACTCATAGCCAGTGCCGAGCTGCTCGTGCAAGGCTGACTTTTGAGCTGGTGACGGGGACAGCTCCCAGGATGCTGACTCCACATCTTTCCAGATACCCCTTCCCACATGTGTCGCTCTCTGCAGAGAGCTTTGCTAGCCGCCACCGCGCCCCCCACCGGCATGAGGCAGAGGTCAGTTGTCTGCACGCTGGGGCTTGAGGGGCCCAGCTCAGCTGCCCCCATCTCCATGAATGGAAATCCTTGCCATGCCTTATCTGGGACTCATCGAGAGTAAGATTGTTTCTGGTTCCTACCAGCAAGATGGTCTTGGTGTGCTGGTGATGCTTGCTGGGGCGGGATGGCTAGCTGTTTCATCTTGGCTGCTTTATCATCTAAAGTCGCCTGCCTTGTGATGGCTATGTATCCAACTTAGGCCGAGAATGCCAGGAGGTCCCGTGGGCCACCAGATCCTCTGTGCTTCCCTTCTGGGCTCTGGATCCCATCAAAGCGATTGCTTTCCCTCTCCTGGATACGACGCCCAGAGCCCTCTCCTGCCAGCTACCAGTTGTTCCGGATGTCCAGATCTGGGAAGGTGAGTTTTCTGGTCACATGCGCCGGGACACATCACAGGCACACATGCACCTGCGCTCGCGCACGCGCGTGTGTATGTGTGTCCCACTTCGTGCCTGAATGGGCTCCACAGCATAGGTGGAAGGAAGGGCAGGAAGGCAACCCCATTCCCAACCCACCTGCGCTTCCTGTTCCCTGGGGAATTCGGTCTGTTCTGCCCATTCAGTGAGCCTATAACATCGAGCTTGGGGTCAGAGCTGTGCTCTTCCCGTTTGTTGACGTCATCAATCATCAATTGATTCCTTTGTGAATTCATTGATTCCCCTGTGCTGCAAGTGTTTATCTACTATTCGAGGCTGATGTTCCGAGCTGGAGGGCCACAGTCGCTGGAGATTACTGGGGGAGGGCATGCTGTGGTGTGCACGTGCACATGCACGCATGTTTGTGTGGGACTCTGGTGTATGTGTGCATGAATACATGTGCACACGCACGTGCCTGCGTGCAGCATGTGGGCACCATAGGACTGTCCCAGCAGAGCCTAGAGGTGCTGGTGACCGCGGCTCGGGAAACCTTCCTTGCCAGTATGGATCCCAGGCTGGAGAAGAGGAGCTGCTGTTGGTAGAGCAGATTTTGTAGTTGGCTTCATGTGCGTGTGAGCACTTGGGTGTGTTTTAATTAACTAGAACATTTGCTTGGAAATGAGCAGCGGCGGCAGCAGGCTCAAAGGCAGCTGGAGGAGGGTGGGGTGGGCGCCGCCTTGGTGGCGGAGGCCATGGCAGCCAGGCTTCTGAGTTTCCACATGCTTGCTCCTGGTGGATGGCACCGTGGACTGGTGGGGTGGCAGGCCCAGCAGGGAGGGCCTCCTGTGAGCGGCTGGATGTTCTAGAACTCCCAAGACTCCTCCCCAACTGGTCGAAGGTGGCCAGGGCAATGGTTCCAGCCCATGGGTGGGGGCAGGCAATTCCTGACATGCATCTGGGCAGGCTTTGGGCCCCTGAGCCAGGCAGGCTTGACTGACCGACCTCTATCTCAGCTTAGCACCTGGCACATCGTGGGGCCTCTGTATGTGTTGGTTGCATGGATAAACCAACAGATGGAGGAAAGCAAGGCTCAGAGAGGTTAAGGGACGTCTCCAGGGTCACACAGCATGTTAGCCGACCAGTTGGAAGGTTTGATTTTGTCTCTGGTACTCTCTCTACCGCCCTGTAATGCTGGCGTGAGGAAATGCATGGGTCATTTCAGGGGCGGAAGAACACACAGGCCACAGGGGCTGTGTGTCACCCACTGCTTCCGACAGTCCTTCCAGTTGTCTACCCACCACTCTGTCCATCTGGGTGGGGGTAGGTCTTCCCGGGGCTTCTTGGAGGAGGAGAGAGAGGTGCAGGGAGAGTAGTGATAGCAGGATGGGAAGGGCTGGGGCTGTCCCTTCCCAAGACACTTCGGCCACTGGGAGCTCGCAGGCTGGAGTTATTGAAGGAAATCTCTGGAATGCTGGACTTCCCCTCCAGAGTGCCCCTGCCATGCATCCATTCTGTTAGAGCGCCCCATTCTCCTTACTGATAAAGTCGACAACGCGCTGTCTGCATATCAGCTGTGACTTGTCATATACACGTGGCCAGAATCACGGACTCTTGTTGGAGACGGAGGCCGGGCTGCCGGTCACCCAAGAGCACTCTGTGTACTGTGTGAGCTCACACCGAAAGTCCCTCGGCGTGCTGAGACGCTTGCAGTGGGAGAGGCCAATGGAGCACAAACTGGTGGAAGGAAAAGCAAATTTCTGTTGCCATCTCGTACTCCTCCTGGGTACCTGCTCATGGAGGGAAATATCGGGGAATCACAGGCACCGCTTTAATAGCTAGTCTTTCTGCCGTGTGCGCTGCTGAATTCACAACCCCCAGCGCACCCGCTAGAACTCCCTTTATATCTACATTTACCTATTATCTACCAACGGGAATAATTTCCATTCTCATGTTAGCTGCCTTTTCTTGGCCTTTGCTCTTGCTCTTTCCTCTGCCCTGAACATTCTCTCTGCCCTCCCCTTGACCTTGTATTTTTTTTTTTTTTTTTTTTTTTACCATAAATGAAGACCTAGCACAAGATGCCTCTGCCTCTTAATGTCCCATGTAGGCCAGCCAGAACTGAGCATTCTGTGCCTGATGGGGACCTTTTTTTGGTCTGCCTTGGTTTGTGCGTCTTTTTCAGCCTCTTCCAGATTATAAGGAGGGAGGGTCCCCGGCTTCTCCTTCTTGGCCACGCACAGCACCTAGGACTTCGTGCGTCCTCAGTGCTATTGGTTGGACGACTGGAAGCAAAAGTGTGAGCCTGTGTGTGTGCATAGGCATGTGCTATGCACACACATGTGTGCCCACATTTTGGTCCATCAGCCTGGTGTGCCTGTCTCATTGGGCTTCTGAAAAAAGGTGCCTGCTTTAATTTTTAATTAGAAATCAGAGCAGTGAGAGAATGGGCCAGCCCTGCAGCTGGAGGTTTTTCTTAACGCCAGAGTTCTCCTTAACAAGCCATCTTGGTCCAGAGTGGCGTCTGTTGGGGGTGGACACTGCCGCTCACACTGATGGGAGCGTCTCAACGTCTACGAAATGACCGCGTCATTGCTGGGTAAGGGGCTTCAGGATTTTGCCTCTGCCGCAGTCTTCCTTGGCATTAAAGACAACTTGCCAAGGAAGACATACCCGAGATGACCAGGAGGACACTGGGGACTAGATGGGGTCCCTGCCCTCTGGGAGCCTTGGCCTCTGTTAAATGAGATTGCCCGCGCCTGTTCGCCGGGGCTGGGGATGCGGTAAGCACGTGTGTCGTGGGTAACATGATCCGTGTAGACGGTGTCAGGTGGCCAGTCATTATTCGGGCACCTGGGCGGAGCCCCGAGCCTCACCTGCTGGTGGAGCTCCACCCCTGTCTTCTGGGCTCCACCAAGGGCCCTGGCAGGTATGGGGGTGCCACCTGGGGCCCGGGGCCTCCAGGAAGGGCGCCTCCTGGCAGTTGGCCTGAAAACCGCATACGTGGCGGGGTGGGCTGTGGACGCTGGGGCCATGCATGGATGCCCGAGTGTTTCTTCTGGAAGCTTTTATTTTTTATTTTATTCAAAGATTTTATTTATTTATTTGACAGAGAGAGAGAGAGAGATCACAAGTAGGCAGAGAGGCAGGCAGAGAGAGAGAGAAGGCATGGAGTGGAAGTGAGGCAGGATGGGACTTCAGGGCCCGACTCTGTGTCCCTGGGCCTCCTGCAGGCCTCGGACGGAGTGTCTCGGCGGGCGATCAGGCTGGTAGGCACAGCCCCTCATGGCCGTGAAGTGGGCAGATCCCGCCTGCTCCCACCTCAGGGGGTGGGGCGGGGAGCATCCAGCTCCAGAGTGAGCCTCTTCTCTTCTCTTGCGGCCACTGCCTGGATTTAGGCCAGCAGGCGGGTTGCGCTTGCCCTTGGTGCCTCCTCCCCTTCCTATCCCTACTGTTCCCAGAGCCTACTAGAGCCTGCCTGTGGGCATGACACTTCACACTGACAGAGTGTTTCCCAGGCATGTTCTCCTCTGTCCCTCACTGCAGCCTTGCAAGTGGACCATAGCCCAATGAGTGGAAACTGAGGCTCAGAGCAGGAGGGAGCTGGCGAGGACCACATGGCCTAGGAGCAGGGCAGTAGGACCAACCTGTGGGGTGACATGGTGACATGGCCAGTGTGGGGGTGGCAATGCCACCAACTATTATTTCCCCTTGTGGTTCTTTTCTGAATCCTAGTAAGAGTAAAGTTTGGGGCTGAGAGGCTCCCAGGTCCGGCTTCTGCCTCCTGGGCCCAGACCCTGGCAGGAAGGGTCTGTACCCTCCTGGATCTCCCCAGCCAGGCAACGTGCTCCAAGCTGTCTGCTGGGCTTGGTTTGGGGACAGCTGGGGGAGCATGGGTCTGCAGGGAGTCTGTTGGGGCATCCGTCCTGAGTATGAAAGAAGGAGATGTCCTGCCTGTTGGGTGTGATGGCCCGGGCCTCTAGGAAGCCTGTGTGTGTGAGAGGGCAGATTTGACACCATTCTTTACTCTTCCTGCTTCCTTCCCTGTGCTTAACAAGGGCTACCATTTTGGGGGCCGAGACTGGTGCTGAGCTAAAACCTTCCTAGACATCACCCCCTTCAATCCTCAAGTCCTGGAGGGAGAAGGCATCCATTGTTACCATCTTCATGTTACACGTGAGGTTTGTGGCTCAGAGAGGGGAGGTTAATTTCCTGAGGTCACACAGCATGTATGTAGCAGAGTTAAGACTCAACCCAAATCCATGTACTTCACCTCCACTGCCTACGCTTCTTTCCTCCTGGGTGGCCCAGTGCTTGTTGGGGGGCAGGGCTGGGGGTGCCTACAGGATGTGGGATGGGCAGGCACTGGTGAGTTAGCAAAGAAGCTGCTTCCCCAGCCTCCCTGCCCCTACCGAAGCTACTTCAGGTGGCTTGAGTCTCCTGCCGCCCATCTACATCTTGGCTGGCCTGCCAACCAGAGAGGATTCCAGAACTGCACACTTGGTTCCCGCTGAGAGCTGGTCTGCAGGTCGTGGCCATTTGCACGATCTTACCCCCCGCCCCCTGGCTTGTGGGCCTCAGTTTCCAAGTCTGTGAAATGGGAAAGGGTCGTTGCCTATGGCCTCCCCATCATTGGGGTGTGGGGTATTGAGGCCTTAAAGAGCTACCATGTGGGAAAGGGCTGCCTTCCTGGATCTGGTGGTGTGGTCTGTGGCCTCTGTACTCCCGGGAGCCAGAGGCAGCCACAGCCCCCTTGTGCACTGGGAGTGCTCCATAAGTGCGATTTTGTCCTGTTCCATGCTACCCCCCCCCCCCAAACGACACCAGCCCAGGCTCCTCAGCCCTTTGAGCCTCTGATCCCACATCTGGGGCTTTGGGATAACCATTGCACTTACCCAGGGTGTCGCCGTGAAAACCAGGCAGAGCAGGCATTCGGAAAATGTTGTCAGACAGGGTCAGAAGCCCTCCGGACGTGGTCAGTTACTCCGCACAGCCTGTTTAATTTCCTTGATTGAATTTTTCTAGTTCCCTCTCTTCACGCTAGGGATCCAGGTGGGTGAGAGATTGAAAGCTACACAACGATGAGCTGTCCCCGACCCTCTGTGTGAGCATCCTCTCGGGCCTCCGTGCCCACACGGTTAAATGGAAACAGCACAAACCTTCATGCAATTTGGTCCGCTCTGGGAAGTGTGGTCGGCATCAGCACGATCATTCTGTGAGGCTACTGTTGTTTCCCACGTTACAGTGAGGGAGGTGAAGGCTCAGCGCTAATGAGTGGCAGAGCCGGGATTTGAACCCAGCCTGGCTTGTTTCCCTGCGGGACCGAGCACCTAGGGTAGCTCCTGGCTTAGACCTGAGGCAGGTGGCCTGGCCCGGAGGCCGTGGGAAGGGAAGGTGAGGTCGGCATTGGCAGCGGAGCCCGGGATTGGCCCTGGCTCGTGCTCACCCTGGCATCGGGCACCCCCCTTGCCTTTTTCCCGCCTGGCCCCCCAAGCTCCCCTTCCTTGGCCTTTTGCTCCCCCCTCCTCAATTGCCCTAATGACTTAGCCCAGGTGGCAAGTTGCGTGGAAAAAGTGCTCCAGGGAAATAAGAGTCCTTGCTACCAGCCTGGGCCTCAGGTGTGTGCACAGCAGCCCTCCCTGGGGGCCTGGGGAGCTGCGCCTCCCCCACTTCCAGCTGTTAGACAGGAACTGCTGAGCGGTGTGTGTTGTATGTGGCCGTACATGACAGACGACCGTACGGGAGTGTATGCACTCGCGTGTGGGTAACCGTGGTGTGTGCGGGCATCTGCGTGTTGATGTGTGTGCTGGAGGCGGGTGGCGAGGGGCAGGTGGATGTGTGGACCGTGTGAGGCTGGGGATAGGGGCTGCGGCTGCGGAGGGTGGGGGCTAGCTTTACCTTCTCTGCCGGTTAAAACTGTCTTTGTAGAACAGAGTTACACACATGTTTGGATAATTAGAACAAAAGCCAAAAGAACAATTCCATTCAAAGGGATGAAGCTGGGAGGTGGGGGCCCACCAGGATCTGGGGGGTCGAGTTCTGGCTCCCCAGGTCTCTGCGGCCTTCACTGCATTTTGATCGCGCTATTTAGAAAATCCCTTTGTTGTACGATAAACTGACATTGGCTGGCGAGTTTCTGCTATGAAGTTCGCTGTGTTCCGGGGCCCACTCGGGACAGCCAGGCCACGAGGAGCTGATTAAATGAGCTAATTTTCATTTGTTCAGCGGTTACAGATGCGGAGGCCTTTCTGTGCCCTTTTCCTGAGGTTTTATTTATTTATTAATTTTTTTTTTCTGGAAAGAGAAAGACCTTCAGGACTCCCTTTTCTCTTCCCATTCCCCTCCCTCCCTCTCCCCACCGCCTTAAAAATAAACATATGAAAACATTTTTTAACAAGAACTTGGGCTGGGAAAGCCAGGCTCCAGTCTGGGCCTCGTGGCGAGCGGTGCCATTGGGGGGCTTCCCGAGTCTGTGAGCTGGGATGGGGCTGCCGGGCCTGGGCCCGAGAGGTTTGTTGGAGGAAGCGGCCGAAGATGTCAGTCCCATCTCGGGCCTTTGCACGTGCTGTGCTGTTGCTTGGTCCTCTTTGCATTCCTGCTTTGTCGCATTAACCCCGGCTGATGCTCAAGTTTGCTCATTCTACAAAGCTCTGTTCCCCCACCGGCTCACGGTCTTCTCCAGTCACAAGGATCACAGACGCAGGGCCTCTGCCTCCCACAAGAGGCCTCTGTTGGGCAAGGGCAGGGCCTTCCTCTTCCTGTCGCGCCCCCAGCTCCAGAGTGCCTGGTGGGTCAGAAGCTTGTCCTGGACTTCGGTTGAATGACCTAATGAGTGAAGGAATGAAGAAATGAATAAGTGAACGAGTAAATGAGTGAACAGGTAGACGTTTGTCTGCACTTATTGAGCTCCCCTAGACCCCAGGCTCTGGATGTGGGGACCCGGATCTCCAGCTGTCCTGGGTCCCTGGGCTACCTCTTCACCCCTGCATGTGTCTTCCTCACTGATGCGCAGTGAGGACTCGGTGCTGAGGGCTGGGGCTCCGACATGAACATTGTGGCAGCTGGGAGCTCATGCTTGCTTGGCTCAGCGTGAGCCTGAGCCCCAGGCCCGGCGTGCAGGTTAGGCCCGGCGCCGCTGGAAATCGGACCGGAGGCCTGGTGGAGGGAAGCAGGGGGAATCAGCTCTGTGAGCTGACTTTTACAGCACTTCCGGGCAGGCGGGCCTTGGGGGGTAATGTGCCAACAGCGAAGGGTGCTCAGAGCACAGAACAGGAGGGACTGTGTGTCTGCCTCCCGTTGCCAGCCCCCAAACTGGCCGAAGCTGCCTGGGCCCCCTCCCTGCGCTTTCCTTTTTTAACATCACCTTTTGCTGGGTGGGTTGGGGCACCTTTTAAAAAAAAACAAACCATTTTTTTTTTAACTTTAAAAATTTTGGTGGGTGGGGGGGCACCTTTTAGAAGCAGCGGAGTTTCCCCCGGAGCCGTGCAGTGGCTGTGGTCCGGCCTGTTTCTGAGGCCTGGTTTCCATTTGCTGAGAGCTCTTTCCCGCAGACGGCACCCCACCCACCCCGCCCAGGGGCCTCTGAGGGGCTGTCCCCCACCCTGTCCTGGCAGCCCCGGAGCGTCTCTCTGTGTTCCTTCTTTAACCCCGACCTCGGGGCCAGGCAGAGGAGCAGTGCCGTCCCGGCCCCGCTCCCCGCGAGCCTTCCAGGGCTGGGTGGGGGGAGCCAGAGCTTCCCGGATGCCCCTGGGGCCTGGGGCCCTCAACTGGGTCAACATCTGGCTGAGTGGCCGAGCCTTTGGCCTCCCCTGCCTCCTCCTCCCCCCCTCCCTGAGGCCCTTCCTCTCCCCACTTGCTGGATGCTCCGCCAAGCGCCTCGGCGGGAGCAGCACACTTTCGACCCATCCTTTCCCGGCTGAGGCCGAGGGTGGGGATGCGTCCTGGGGCTGAGGTCACCGGGGGGGGCAGTGGGAAGCGGTTCTCCAGCCTCGGCTGCCCCACTGCTGGGTGCCGGGAACGAGGGCACCGACCGACTTGTCCTGGGGTGCCCTGGTGAGCAGGGGGAGAGGTAAGTGGAGGGGTGGGGTTGGAGGGGAAGAATGAATAAAACAGGCCAGTTGGTGTCTGTGTTGACCGCCAAGAGTCCCATTAGAGGCTCCAGCTTGTTGGGAAGCGGAATGTTCGCTCAGAGTGGAATCTAATCCAGAAGGAAGGAAGCTGTTTTCCCGGAGTGGGAGAGGAAAAGTGAGGGCCTGGGAGGCATTGGTGGTGGGGGGTCAGATCCATGTTGGGGTGGGGGGCTCCTTGTGGAGCAGCCTGATTTCTGGGTCTGGGGCTGCTCTCCCTGTGTTCCCCTGCTCTTCTCTCAGTGCCCCCTCCCCCCAACTTGGTGGCCTCCCGGACTCTCTGTCTCTTGGGAGGAGGCCTGGCTTGTATCTCTCACGAAGATCTGTGTGCCCCTTGGGCTGCTGCGACCCTGAGTGCCAGCTGGCCCCTAGCCTCCTTGGGTCCCCCCTCTGACCCCCACGTCTGCCCCCGCTTCTCTTGGACTGTAGTTTCTGGCCGGGAGCTGGGAGGCTGCTGGAGTGCTGGCTTCTGGGCCCAACCTTGCCACCCACAAGCCAGCGTGGCCCCGAGCCATCGCCTCCCAGGCTCTGGTCTCCTCTCTGACACAGAGATGACATGCCAAGAGCGCCGGGGGACAGGTCTCTGGACTACTGATCGCCAGCCCATGACCCCTGATGGATTCCGGGGGGCCCCATGGGGTGGGTTGGGGGGCTTGGCGGTAAGCGGGTGTGTATCGAGGCTGGCCACTTGTTCTCCTCGGCAAGGAGCTGGTGAGTTTCTTTCTGTTTATGTCGTAACCAGGCTACCGAGGTGGCAAACGGGTTCTGCAGTTACACAGCGTTTCAGAAGCAAATTGATAGGAGAACGTGTTATTATTGGCTACTGGGTTAATAGCTATTTTGGCAGGAGTACCAATCCTGCGTGGCGTTGCTGGCATGGGTGTGAGAATGGCGCCACGGGGTGGAGGGGAATGGTGGGTGCATTTCGCACCGAGCGGCAGTCTGGGGAGGACCTCGGGGGCAGTGGCTTCCTGGAGGATGCTCAGCCCCGATTAGCTGTGGCGGAGACCAAGATCAGAGAGGTTGAGGGACCAGCAGCAGGTCGCACAGTGAGTCAATGTGGGGTTGGACGTGAGGTCCCCGTGGGGGTGAAGAGCTTGGCTAGTGATCTCAGAGGGCAGGACAGGTGCCCTCTCTCCGAGCATCCTGTTGGCATCTCGGAAGACGGAGATCTGGAACGGACCCAAGTCCGCCTGCTCCAGCTCCAGGGCTCTGTGCTCCTGCTCTTCCTGCTGCCTGGATGCACTTCCTCTAGATTCCCGCTTGGCTTGCCTCCTTGCCTGCTTCAGCTCCCCGCTCAGGGATCACCCTGTTGCCTGTCCAGAGCGGCAGTCCGCCGTCCCGCTCCACGGTTCTTCATAGCACTCCCTGGTTTCTCATAGATCATTTACAGCTCCTCTCATGACGCTGTAGGCTCTCTGAGGGCAAGGACTTCGTTGTGCTTACGACCCTGTCCCCGGAGCCTGGAACCGGGCTGCTAGAATGGGCACTTGTTGCAGGAATAAGCCAATGTAAATTGCAATGTCACTTAAAACAATGGCTGCCATGGAACAGATGACTGTTTTTTCTCTCCACTTGGAGGACAGTGGGTGTTGGGGGATCCTAGTTATTCCTGCCCCTAAGAGGTGGTCAGCAGCTCCTCCCTTAGGACTCAGGTTGACAATTTTTTCTTACTAAGAAAGCTTAGAAGGGAATGAGTCCCCCACTACCAGGAGGGACCCTACCTTTCCTGCGCAGGGGATTTCAGTCCTGGGTGCCGAGGTGGGTCGTGTCACCTGAAGGCTTTTCTATTTTTCGGCTTTGTGATGGGCTCAGTGGTAAGATGGGGGGTTGGCTCTCTCTGTCTCATGATATTAGTAGCTTTTGTTCCGGACCTGGGGAACGGTGATGTGAGGACGTGGGAAATTAAGGATGCTCGTGGGAAGGGCAAACTGGGAGTGGGAATGGTGAGCCCTGCGGTGAGCCTGGGGTCTTCCTAGTGGCCTTTGCTCTCACTGCCCCAGGTCTGGAAGTGTCACACAGTCATATGTTCATTGAGTATTTCCTGTGTACCTGGCACGGGGCCAAAGTGCTTCACCTGGATTATCCGACCTCGTCCTCAGCACAGCCAGGGGAGGCTGAGAGAAGTTCGGGAGCATGTCTGCGGTCACACAGCTGGTCCATGGTGGAGCTGAGATGTGAACCCAGGCTCTCTTGGTTCTGGAACATTCTTGGACATGGTCCTGGTGCTCCTAGATGCAGATTCCGTGGAGGGGGCTTGGCTGGGTGTGTTTGTTGCCCCAGCATGTGGCAAGGGCCTGGCACAAAGCTGGTGCTCAGGAACTACTCGGAGAACGAATGAATGAATGAATGCATTCCTATATGAATGGGGCATGATCACTTATCCCTGGTGGCCCCTTTGGGCGGCAGCGAAGGAGAAATCCAGGGCAGTGGTGGCTGGGAAGGGGCGACACCCACATGGGCCTGGCCGGTCTGACTTCCACCCAGAAGAACTTACGAGGGGGCCTGTTCGGCTGTGTGTTCCTAGTGGGAGGGCACATTTGTTCGTGGGTCTTGGAGGCCCCTGTAGGGCAGATATGCATGCACGTTCGTGCAGGTGTGGGTGTGTGTGTGCAGGCCTGTGTGCCCACGTATGCCCTCCCACCCAGCCTTAGCCTCCAGTGTGTAGTGTGGAAAGAGGCAACCATCGGAGGGGTTTCACCAGACAAAAATGCCCCCCCCCGCCCCCCCGCTGAGTCTGTATCTTCGAGAGCACGGACTCTCCGCCTATTATCTTATTAAATCCAGCCATTTCCTCTGCTCTGGTCTGGTCTATTTAAGGAGGCCCCCTCAATTCTTCCCTCCCCTCTACTCCTGGGGTTTCCTTTGCTTTAATGCCCTTCCTCCAGGGATTCAGGGTGAGGCAGGGTAACTGAGCTCTGCCTCCATCCCTGTACCCCCAGCCCTCCCTACACCTTGCTCTTCCCCTGGTTCCAAGAGGTTCTTGTGAATTCAAGAATGACCGATGCGTGCTGCACGGCAGACTTGGCTAGTAGCAGTCAGCAGACACCCTGGGGACCTCGGTAACACTGGACGGGCTCTGCTGGGGCGGCCCCTCTGGGCCAGGTGGTCAGGCTCATGGTCAAGCTCATTAACTCCTTGGCTTCTGTCTGGAACCTCTGGCTTCCACCCGACTGGAGGCTCCTGGCGTGGCTTCCGGTACCTTCTAATTCTTCTTTTTTTTTTTGAAAAGATTTTGTTTGTTTGTTCATTTAGAAAGTGGGATGGGGAGGGGCAGAGGGAGAGGGAGGAGGATCCCCAGCAGACTCCATGCTGAGCGTGGAGCCCCATGTGGCGCTCGATCTCACGACCCTTAGATGACCTGAGCCAAAATCAAGAGTCCGACACTTAACTGACTGAGCCACCCAGGCGCCCCTTCTTGCACCTTCTTTGTGATTAGCTTCGTCATCCATCCGTCCGTCCGCCATTCATTTATTCATACCATGGTTACCAGGCGCTTCTTCTAGGCCAAGACCTGGGATGCACCCTTTCATCCATTCGTTCGTTCTTCCGTTGTCCAGCAGGTAGCTGTCTCCAGGCACCTGGTGGGGGCTCCCAGGGATCCTGAAATGGAGGCTTTTTAGAGTTGTCTCCAGGCCGTTCTAAGCCAAGAGCACCTGTGGGGAAGGCTATTAATATCCTTGGAAGATGAACCGTGGTATGAGAAGTGCCGTTCAGCCGTAGTGCTGGGTGCAGGAGTAAGGGGGCAGCCCATGCATAGCCTGCACCCAGCAGGGGGACCCTGCTGAAACTCTTGTCACTGGCCCATCCCCTCACGGGACCTACTCTGTGCCTGGCACTGAGATGAGCTGGTACCCAGCCCTCCTGGGGACAGTGGCTCCTGGCAGGCCGTGGGCCTTGAGTTACCTGAGGTCCCGTTGCCGTTTACCTGAGCTGGGCTGGCGGCGGCTGGATGTCCCTGGGAGGAGGATGTCATTGCCTTCAGAGTGATGCATCATGGGCAGGACCCTGGATGACCAGTTGCTTCCCCAACAGGGTGCTCTCTCTCAGTTTGTACTTCTGTATTATGTCAGTCTTCTCAGACTCCGTGTGTGGTGGTGGTGGTGGTGGTGGGATTCCTATAAATCCGAGGATGAGATGGATGAATCGGGCAGCTAGACCCTGCTGGCCCTCCGGGGTTCTGCCTCGGGGCATTCCCCTCCCCAGGTGACCAGGCCCTCAGTGTCCGCACATGCACGGCGAGCCGTTCGCTGGGCAGGCCTGAGGTCCATTTTAGCATTCTGAGCCTCAGCCTCCTCATCTGTAGAATGCGTCTAGTGAAAGGATTAGATGTGGTTTAAATGCATTAACAAAAGCAAAACATTGATGACCAACAATTCAACTAAATAATTCACATAAAACTTAGCATGGCGTATAGTAGGCGCTCGGTAAATATACTTCACGATGATGATCTTTGAGTCCACAGATGAGAGTAGCACAGGCGGGGCCTGTGGAAGGTCTGCTTCTTCCGTGAGGAGGTGGTGGCGCATTTGTTCTGAAAAAGCAGAGGTAGGGGGCAGGGGACAGTGCAGGGCACCTAGAGAAGGGTCAGTGAGGCCGAGAAGTGACCAGGGACTACAACACTGCAGTCATGATGTCTAGGACTTCAGCAGCTCTATCCACATTTGGAGATCCAGTCGGGTGGACTCCACCAGGCACTGGCATTTGTCCTTCCCACTGTGGTCCTGGCCCAGGTAGCCGCCTCCCCTCGGCTGGCCCTCTGGAGGCTTCCCCGAGGCTGACAGTTTGCTTCAATCTCCCTCCCGCCGCAGGCAGGGCTGGGACAGCTTTCAGTCTTTGAGGCTCCATAGATCGGCAATAAAGCCCAGGATGGCAATTTTTCTGGAGGCAACATGAAAATCCAGGGAAAATAGAGATTTTCTCTGCTGAGTCGTAGATGTGGATGAGTATAAATGGTGAGTGGGACCCGCAGAGTGGCTGTGTTGTTGGCACCAGCCTCTCAGCGAGAATCCTAGGGCTCCCTCCTCCCCGTGGGGCTCAGGCCACTTCCTTCCCTGGTCTGCCTCTCTGGCCAGGCACTGTGCTGGGCGTGCATGGCCTAGAAGGCTCCCAGCCTGCAGGGGAGAGGTGGACACACAGCGCTGCCATCCCGTGTGAGGCGTGGGCTTCAGCAGGGACGCCCGGGTGAGGACCCGGGCCCCTTGCAGTGATGCACAGCCTGGCATCAGGTGGTTCAAGGAATTTTTTTTTAAGTAATTATGTTTATTTGATGGACATTACAAAAACATCATACCCATGATTTTATTTTATTTTATTATTTTATTTTATTTTTTAACATATAATCATACCCATGATTTCATCAAGATAGTTATTCAGGGACGCCTGGGTGGCTCAGAGTTAAGTGCCTGCCTCCAGCTCAGGTCATGATCCCAGGGTCCTGCGATTGAGCCCCACATTGGGCTCCCTGCTCAGTAAGGAGTCTGTTTCTCCCTCTCCCTCTGCCGTTTCCCCCTGCTTGTGCTCTCTCTCTCAAATAAATAAATAAAATCTTAAAAAAAAAAGAGACAGGATTACGGGTGGGAAAATAGTTTACTTAGGTCCAAGGCAAGTGAAAGGCAAAGCTGAGGGACAGGTCCAGGCCTGAGTCTTGAAGGGGGCCTCTCAGTGACCTGAGTCTGGCAAGCTTGTCCTGGTGAGGGCTGGTCGGACTCAGCATCCGGGGGGTGGTGCCACTCCCTCCGGTACACGTCACAGAATGCAGAGCCTGAGGCAAGGACTTGGGTCCAGGTTCTGTGATGGGGAGATGCTCCTAGGAGGTGGTTGTGATGGGCGGAGGGAGGGAGGCGGGGAAGGGGGAAATGTCCACACTGGGGAGGGGGCTGGGTCACTGCTGCAGACCCCAGTCTGCTGGGGTCTCCATGCACAAGCCTGATGCCCCTGGCTGTGGTCCCCCTTCAGTTGAGGGCCACCCCAGGGTGGGGGGCATTAGCTCCCTGCTCCTGGGCTGAGCGGGAGCAAGGATCTTGAGGTCTGGGGCTCCAAGCATCCGCTGTGGCTGGGAGGTCACTGGGGTGCCAGCCGCTCCATCATCCCTCCAGTCCTCCACATCCTCTTCTGTAAAACAAGCCAAGCTCCTCAGTGTCTTATGGAGTTGCCGAGAGGGTAGCTGGCACCTGTTGGTGCAAAGACTGCGAGTGCTTTGGAGGGGGGCCTCTGTCCTCCTAGATGCTAGGGGACCCCCCACTTCTCCTGAGCTGGGGGCCGGACCCTCGGCGGGCCTCAGACGGATCTGATGGAGCTTTGGCAACAGGTCCTTGCCTACATGTTGGACCACGTGCGCACCTTGTCTGTGGAGGTGTCTGGGCTGAGAATGCGGACGTGGCCCAGGCATCCTCTGGGGAGTCTTGGCTGGGCATCCAGCCTGGGCTCTGCGTGAAGCCGACTCCATGGGGGGGGACAGGGGGGAATGTTCGTGCTCCGGAGCTGGGACCACCTGCTCCATTTCTGTCCCATATATAGGGTGATTGACGCATGTCATCCTGCCACGCTAAGAGCACAGACGCTGTCAGGTGAGCCATTGTCAAAGCCCAGCTCAGCTATATCTGACCTGTGAGACCCTGGACGTGTCAGTTAATCTCTGTAAGCCTCGGTTTTCTCATCTGCAAAATGGGTCTGACAGTGATGACGTGTCAGACTATGTGAATATTAAGTGAGTCAATGTGGCTTGGAGCAAATACTTGAGAAATAATTAGCACATAACATATGTCACTTATTATCCGATTTTTTATGCACATGTAGCATAAATGTACATACATAAAATGCAACATAACCTATTAATTATTTTTCAACGTCTTCTATAAGCTCCAAGTTCTTGGTTCGAGGCCCCACGTGGTTTTCTCTGATACTGTGTTTTGTGAAAATTATAATTGGAATTTGATGGCTCATTCTTTACCTTCATCTGAGCCCTTCTACACCTCCAGTGAGAAAGTCGTATATACCAGCTGCATTCTGGAGAGGAGGCAAGGGGAGCCCAAGGTCACGCAGCAGCAGGGAGGGCTGGAAGCAGCCCCAGAATTAGGGTGCTGGTCCAGTGCAGGTCCAGCCCTCCGTGAGGGGCCCTGGGCCAGTCTCCCGGGCTTTGCTGCATCCTGCCTGTGGGCAGCCCGACCTGGAGGGGATGGTGGCAGCCGCTGTGTTGTGAGTTCTGATTCTCTCAGGGGCCCTCCTCAGGGAGCGCCTCCTGAACCTAGCTCAGGCCCCACCCACCTGCCCTGACCATGACCTCCCCTGGGTCCCTGCTCTGGTTGCTGTGAGCTTGGAGAGCTGAGTGGTGGTCTCTGGGGATGGGGGAAAGGCCTGAGGAGTGGAGGGCTGCCAAGGCCGGGCCTGCTGTAGCAGTAGGCTCCCAGGACAGGTGTTTTCTCAGCTGCCACTCCCAGGTACTATCTCTTACCCCTGTTCCCTGAGGAGCTGAGGCTGGTTCGCTGTGACATCTCCCTGGGCCCTGGGGACCTGGCTCTGTAGGTGAGGACCTGGGTTGTCACCAGGGCTAGGGGCATGGCACACTTGACCTGGTGAAGACTCTGCCAGGACCAGGGGCCCAGCCCGGGCTGCTTGTGCCCATGATGGAGAGCCTCAGAACATTCCCAGATGTGGGCATTATGGGGAGGAGGAGAAGAGGGTGGAAATCTGCTTACTCCCACTCTGCCTGATTAGGGTCTGCTTGGTCTGCTAACTGAGGGGTTGGCTGTGGACATGGCATGTGGGTTCCGAGTAGAAAGACCTTAGTTTAAGGCCCCCAGCTAACTGGGGGCAGTGGTAGGAGGAGTGGAGACTTGCCCTGGGTCAGATGAGCAGAACCCCCCTGGGCCTACCTTGTTCACACACTTGGCTCTCAGGGCTTCAGCTGCACATGCTCTGAGAGGGAAGCCTTGGAGTGACCATGAGATGAAGGCTTTCACGCTCACTTGGACACTGGGGATGCCAGCCTTTCGTCCTTCCTCAGCCCCGGCCACGAGTTCTGCGAGATTTGAGTATTCCCGGTGCTGTCTGTGATTTATCTAGTATTTTCTGTTGAGTCCGTTCTGTTTCCATACTTGAATTAATTCATTTATTTAATTCTGCAAATGGAAAATCAGTATCCTATGCTGTATGTAGACAGTAACCTTGGAAGTCAATTAAAAATACACCTAAGGAAAAAGGCCCACGCTCATGCGGTTCCAGGCAGGAGCTGGGAGGTCTGGAGGACGCTGAGCCTGGGGTCTGTGCTCTCCTTGCTGGAACGTTAGGATTTAAAGACAGCCAAATTGGCTGCCCCCCAAATCATCACGGGTCCCAGCAATGGGGCATTTCCCATGTTTTAGGGAACATTGGTCAGTGGAGATCCTACTCCTTCCACAAAGCCCAATTTGAGTGTCCCCTGCCTTGCAGCCTGCCACTTCTCTGTGCTCACTCTTTCCAGTACCTGCTCAGGACTGAGCTGTCCGGCACCCACCGGCCTTCCTTGAGGGAAAGCTCCCTGCAGTCCTACAGAGGAGAGTGGGCTGTGCATTTTTGCCTGCACCCTGCAGCCCCCAGGGTGTACTGACTGGACTGCCTTCTCCTTAGGCCCGAAGGAGCCTCAGAAAATGAGAGCCTGTTAGCCACGCAGGAGACTCCTGCTGGGATGCCTGGGAGGTGGGCAGATCTGGGCCCTGAGTACAGGTTGGGTTTG
Source organism: Mellivora capensis (assembly GCA_004024625.1). NCBI lineage: Eukaryota > Metazoa > Chordata > Mammalia > Carnivora > Mustelidae > Mellivora > Mellivora capensis. Next base: position 36,777 of record PISX010007828.1, read on the forward strand.
GGTGAGCTATGATCAGGGGAGGGCAGCCTCCATGAGCACAATGGCCTGAACAAAGTCTCAGAGGCTGGCCGGGGCACAGTGGGTGGTTTTGATGGTTTTCTGATGAAATGTAGGGATAATCCCAGACTCCCTCCATTAACAGCTAAGTGGGCCTCTCTGAGTCTCAAGTATGTGATCTGTAACATGGGAGAAATCATAGTGTTCACCGTATTGGATGGAGGTGAGGACTGAATGAGGTCAAGGTTATGGAGAGTTTGGCACCATGCCAGGCACACACGGAGGGCTCTGCAGTTGCTGGCTGAAAGGTGGGGCTGGGACATGGGCCGTGGGAGGTAATACCAGTCAGCAGTTCAAGAATCGGCTCTGAGACCATGTCTCAGTCTGGAAAGGAGGCCAGGGACATGGGGATGTCCCAAGGACTCAAAAATAGTCAGTGATACCAAAAGCCACAATGCAGGGTGAGAAATGGCCCAAAGGCAGTGCCCGGAGGTTAGGGAGAGGTACTGAGGGTGATAGAGGGAATCAGGGAGGGCTCCCTGGAGGCAGTGTCATAAAGGACCAGTGCCCAATAGCCAGGACAGAGCAGGTTTGGTGAAACAGTATGTGTCACTCACCTCCCTCCCCACAAAAAGGAAAGAATAGCCATTCCCTTTCAAAGCCTCAGATGGAGACCCAGCTCTGGACGCCTCATGCCCCTTTCCCTGAAGTTGGCACAGGAGGTGCCAGAGCCCTTCTCAGAAGCATCAGGGACTTCCAGACCGTAGCTCTAGACTTCGGCAGCTCGAACGCCGGGAAGGGAAGAATACTATCCAAACAAGCTTAATCCTGGTCAAAGGATTATTTTCTTACAGAAAAGCTTCACCTATACTTAATAGTTTTAAATTGTTCCGGGTACCAATTAGACTTTTAATTTTGCTGTTCCCTCCGGCGGCTGGAGTATGTGTGTGGTTTGCGTTTAATCAGAGCTGATTTTTTTTTTTTTTTAAGTGCTGGTTCTGGGGGAGGGGAGGAGACAAGGATAGTGTTTTGGGGTTTCCTCCTGGTCCTGCCAGGGCCCGTGTCTCGGGCCTCCCCTTCCCCCCGAGTTGGGGGATCTGCATTGGGACAGACGTGGATGTCTCCAGAGTGCAGAACCAAAGTCCCCTCCTGCCAGCCTGAAGGCAGGTCGGGGTTCTGCCCCGGCAGTCCTGCCTGGAGACGCTAACGCCGAGTTAAATATATGGATTATCCCCAAATTTCTGCAGCAATAGGGTGAGTTATTATTGATTCACAGAGCACGACAAAACATCGCTGCATGAATTAGCAAGCAGCTGTTTCTAATTTGAGTTTAGAACGGTACACAGAGGAACTTGTTTCTCTGTTCACTCCTTTCATTTATAATGAATTTTAATCACCGCTACAGGTGAGAAAAATGTAGAAACAAGCTTGTATCTTGTGGAAGAAACAAAGGAGAGACAGATGCTAACAGATTTCCAGTCTGTGATAAAAGGGATGTTTTGGTACACTTTACATGTAATTAGAGCGCAGCTGTTTCCAGTCCCAGGTCCACGAATACGGCCGAATGTGGGCTCTGCCGCTCTCCAAAGGGAGTAAAGAAAAACAGTGATTCAACCCCGAAAGCATTTTGCTTTCTCTCGAGTCGAGCAGAGTGAGCCCTCGTGCTTGCTGGCCCTTGGCGGTGCTGTTTCATGGAAGCTCTCAGAGGTGACTTCACACCGTGCTCTGTCCCCACCCCCAGGGAGGCGGGAGGAGGACAGGGTGAAGTCAGGGTGCGCTGGTGGTGAAGGCCTCCCAGGCCCCTTGGCTGGCTACAAGTGCCCGTCTCCAGGGAGTGTCTCGTTGGGGCAGACTCGGCCTGGGTTGCGGGGGGGTGGGGGCGTAGGTGGGCTCCTCTTCCCTGGCAGAGCCTGATCGTGTCTTTCCCCACTATTTAGTTTGATCACAGTTAACTCTCGGGTGAGTTGACAAGGGCTGGATTTCCTTGCCTTTTTTTTTTTTTTTTTCCCCTGGTCTGTTTAAATCCTGCAATAAAACTCAAACTCAATTGCATTTTCAATGTCAGTGCTGAGCTGAGTTAATTTGTCTAAGGGATGGAGCAGCCGGGCAGGCTGTGCGTTCCGTGAAGTCAGAGGCTCCAAGGGGAAAGGTGGAGGCCTCCTACCTGTCCTGTGTGTCCGGTGGTCCTTTGGGATGGCAGCACCTGTGGGTGCCAGGCAGTCAGACCTCAACCCCCACCCTGTCCGCTGTGAGCCTGGAGGCCAGGTCCATGCCCTAGCAAGGCTGCTGCCTTAGTCTCTCCATCTGTATGAGGGAGTTGGGCTGGCTGCTCTGCAAAGCTCCTTTCTCTCCTCTGTCCTGGGATGGTAAGTGTCAGAACCCTGTAGGCCTTCATGCAGGTCAAGTGTCCTTTCTTTCGAAAACCATCTTCTGTTAGGTGGTTGCTGGCCCTTCACATAGATGCTCCTGGTTGTTAATCAGGACCCAGGAAGATGGGACCACACCCTGTCTTGTGTTCATTCAAACCAACAGGGCTGTTGTCCACCTCTCTCCCCCTCTCTCTGGCCTGTGACCTTATATGGAGCTGGGGGGCCAGTAGCCGGTGACCATTTTTATTTTATACATTACAGAGAATTCCTCATATAGAACACGGTGCAGGTTTTCATGTAGGTCGTCTGTAGAGCAACCTGGTTGCTGGGACCATTATTATTCCCATTTTACAGATGGAGAAACGGAGGCATTTGTCTGCATCTGTCAAACCGAGGGTGGTCGATGAACTCGGTGGAGCTGAGTGTAAGGACACTTTGCAACGGGGAAGGGAGCCCTGCGAGTGTGGGTGCACAGGAGAGTGAGCCTCCCTGGTCCACACGGGGAGCTGCGGCTGGGCTCCGTCATGGAGATGTAAGACCTCTGCAACTAGCTCTCCTTCTCCTTTAAGAAAAGCCAGAAGGGAATGTGGATTTTTTTTTTTTTAAAGCTTCAGGAGTTCCCGACTTCTAAATGTTGACATCTTCACAAAATAACTGATAACTGGGTGGCCCCCAGACCATCCGGGGGGAGGACAGCCATGGTGATCTGTGTCCCACTGCTCAGGTCATCATTTCTTTCGGTCCAGCTGGCTGAGAGCCCTTGGGCTGGGAGTCCAGCCCCAGCTTTTCTAATTACCATCTGCTTTCCGATATCGAGATGTGACCTAACCTCTCTGTTCTGGTTCCTCATCCGTGGGGCGACCATGCAGCTTAGTGTGTAAACCCAGCTACTGGGCGTGCGAGAGAGGGACACAAAGTGGGTGGGATGCTGGGCTCTGCCCGGTACCTGGGTGTCTGTGTGCCAGGCTGCCTGCTTGTAATGTGGGGAAAAACCGCCACCACTGCAACCTCACCAGAGCTGCTTAGGGCCGAGTGGGATCATGGGCGCGAAGGTGCCGTGTGCAAGTTTAAATGCATTTACAATTGATAAAGTTATAGAGCAACCGCCTTATTTTCTTTAGCCAACGCTCATTGAGTGCTTAGCAGCATATGCACGTTACCCATTTTGTGATCCCCATCCAATGGATGAGGAAAAGGGGCTCAGAGAGGTGCAGTAACTTGTCCATAGTCACACAGCCAGTCAGCGGCAGCTCAGTCTAAGCAGTCTAAGCAGTCCTCTTCCCCACAGCTCTGCTGTCTCCCCGTGCTGACGTCTCACCGAAACTGACTGAGTCTCTCTACAATTAGGCTGATGGGTCAGGCTCCCAGAAGCTTTACTAAGGGCTTTCATGGCCACTGTTCTCTGTGACGTGGTATTTTAGCACAGCCCTGGGCTGGCTGGAAAAAAGGCATGCCTGGTCATGGCTTTCAGTCTGGGGCCCCTCAGAGGCTATGTGCTAAGTGCCCCTTTGAAGTTGGGCAGGGAACAGTGTCCCACTCTTCACCCTCGAGGACCTGCTGGAGAAGCAGCCCCAATGGCAGAAATACCTTTCTCCTTTCCTTAGTGTTGGGCCGCTGACCTCTTCAGGCCTGTCCCTACCCCCATGCTGCCTGCCAGCCCCCCATTGCCCCAACCCACTTAGTTTTTATCCCCAAACTGAAAGAAGGATCCCCCCTTCCCCTCGCTGCGGTCTCACTGGGGCTGCTGAGATCCTATCCACAAAGGCACTCTGAGCTCCCTGGAGGAGGGGAGGGTGAAGATGAGCTGCTATTTTCTTTGCTAATAGCATAGCTCTAATTTAAGATTTCAGGAGGAGTCATGTCAGCTTCTGGTAGTCTCCGTGGGCCTCCTTGCCCTGCCTCTAAGGAAAGACCCTCCAGCTTCCCCGTCCCCTTCCTTCCCAGGGTTGGGCCTCTAACCCTTATACCATACCCCCATCCGTCCCTTTAGGGAAACCAAATACCAGCAGGAAGGAGTGACTATCGCCATGAGGAAAGGGGCTTTTTGTTTTTTTTCTCTTTCAAAGTGCTTCAGGGCGGCAAAGCATTGGTTTAGAGTTCAACTTTAGATAGTGACTGATGGACAGGCCGCGCAGAGAAGAGCATAGCAACCTCAGAATGCCGAGTACTTTCTGTACGCCTCAGAGGACCAAGCATATGGAGCAGCTGACAAATAGGTGCTCCGTGAAAAAAATACCTAAAGTAGCAGCAAACCGGGAATGCCTACCACCTGCAGTTCCTCATTCCTGTACCCAGGGCAGACATCACTAATGGATCACAGACTCTTAGAGCTGCAAAGCCTCTCTGGGACTGATTCATCCGACTCCTTCTTGTGAGAGTTGTGGAAGTGAAAACACAAAGAGGGGATGTGCTTGCCTGTGCTTATACAGTGCCAGAATCTGAACCCGGTCCAACATGATCTCACTCTCTATGGCCCATGGCTCCATGCTCTGGGCTCACAGCCCCACCCTCTGTGCTCAAAATTCTACCCTCTGACTGCGGCTTTGCCTTCTGGGCTGGAGGTTCCACCCTCTGAGTCATCCGTTTTTTTGTTTTTTGTTTTTTTTTCCCTTTTAATGAAAGGTAGCGCATGTTTGCAGCTGAGTAGTTTTATTTTACTTTATTTTACAGATCTATTTATTTATTTGTGGGAGAGAGTGTGAGCACATGTGTGGGGGGTAGGAAGGGGCCGAGGGAGAGGGAGAGAGAATCTGAAGGACTCCGGGCTGAGCGTGGAGCCTGGTGCAGGGCTCAATCTCATGACCCTCAGATCATGACCTGAGCTGAAATCAAGACTTGGATGCTTAACCGACTGTGCCACCTGGGCCCGCCCCCCAGCTGAGTCGTTTATTAGCCTGTTTCCTGCTGTAGAGTTTTGGAAGCCTGGCAGCCTTCTTTCTTTCATCTCTGTCCTTTTTGGTACAAGCTGGCTATGTTTCTGTGATATCAAGTTCTCAATAACCTGGTAGGTCTCCTGTGTAGGTCACGGGCATCTACTCTAGCAGCCAAGTGGTTCCTCCATAGATATATTCTAGATAATCCTATCTTTACTTTTGGCTTCTACTGAGATGGTTGCAGAGAAATCTCCCCAAATTTCCTAGATGCTCTCTGGTTTGATCTAGGGGATCTGTAGGCCACACACTTAATCTTTTCAAAGAGACTTTCATGGGACTGAATACTCCAAGCTTTTGATTTTTCTGAGATGTTAGCACTGGGTACAGTCATACCCTCAGCCTGCTCTCCAGAGTGCGCTTTCCTGTTGGAGACTCTCTTAATTATAATGTCTTTTGCTATCTGGGTAGGCTGAGGATTTCCAGAATGATCAATTCCTGGCTTCCTTTTTGTTTGACAGCTCGTTGATCTAGCTCTTTCTTCTCGAGACGAAACCAGGCCATGCCTTCGACATTTTGCTTGGAAATCTCCTCAGCTAAATATCCATTTTTATCCATTACAAGTTTTGCTTTCCACGTAATTGTGGGACACAATTCCTCTGAGCTTTCTGCCGCTCTATAATAAGGATCTCTTTCCTCCGGTTTCCAGGATCATGTTCCTCATTTTCTTCTAAGCCCTCACCATCAGGGCCCTTAGCGTCTAAGTTTCTCTCGACAGTCTGGTCATGATGATTCAGGTATTTTCTAAGATGATTTAGGTTTTCCTTTGCATGCCTTACTTCCTTCTGCATCTCCACTAACAGAGTCATTAACATCCCTATTTCTAGGAATGATCTTTTTTTGGGGGGGAGAGAGAATCCTAAGCAGGCTCCATGCCCAGTGCAGAGCCCGACACGGGGCTCGATCTCGCAACACTGAGGTCATGACCTGAGCCGAAATCAAGAGCCATTTGCTTAACCAACTGAGCCACCCAGGTGGGCCCTGTATGAATAATCCTTCTAAGGCAATGTAGGCTCTTCGTCCCTTACTCCTGAAAATTCTAGCAGCTGCTCACTGCCCGATTCCAAAGCCACTTCTTACTTTTAGGGATTGGTTATAGCAGCTCCTCTCTCCTGGAACCAAAATCTGTATCAGTTTCCAATTGCTGCTGTAACAAATGACCACAAACTTTGTAGCTTGAAACAACGAAAATCAATTTCTTACGGTTCTGTAGGCCAGGAGACTAACAAGGATCTCATGGGGCTAAAATTGTGGCATCAGTGGGACTGCATTCCTTTCTGAAGGCTGTAGGGGAGGGCCTGTTTCCATGCCTTTCTAGTTTTTAGAAGCTGCCCACATTACTTGGCTTGTGCCATCGTATCATCCCGACATCCTCTTTTGCCTCTTTCTTCCACATTTTAAAGACTTTTGTGATTACATTTGGCCTATCCGGATAATCCGGGATCATCTCTGTATCTGAAGGTCAGCTCGATTAGCAACCTTAATTCCATCTGTAAACTTAATTCCCTTTTGCCATGTAATATGACATATACATGGGTTTTGGGGATTAGGACACGGACATTCTTGGGAGGGGGTAGTCATGACTCTGTTTCCCACAACCTCCCAGTTCAGTTCTGCCCCGCTGGCCTGCTTCATTGGCCATCGATCGAGGAAAGAGGCCAGCTACATTCATTGGTGTTTGGCCTCAAAGCCAGCCTGGCCTGCTAATCCACTTCAGGATGGGACTTTGCCTCTTTGGCAGGTGGGACTGTAGAGTGTGGGACCTCTTCCTGGCTCTCCTTCAGCCACAGGTCCTCGCACTGTGCTGGTACCTGGGCGGGGGCAGGGGGGCCCTCAAGAGTGAGGGGGCAGCTTCTGCAGCGGGTTGGGCCTGAACCAGCATTCAGGGCAGGAGAAGCAGCACAGCCTGGTGGTTAGTGAATGAGAGGGGGTCGGCAGGTGGGGAGGGGGGGAGTCTTCTGCCACATGTGGCCAAGAGGCTGCTTTCTCTCGTGGAGCCTCGGTCTGCAGTTATAAAGAAGGGGAGTTAAGGGTATCTGAGTGGGTGGCTCTGTCAGTTAAGCATCTGCCTTTGGCCCTTTGGCTGAGGTCATGGTCTTGGGGTCCTGGGATTGAGCCCTGCATCGGGCTCCCCACTTATGTTCTCTATCTCAAATAAATAAACAAACAAGTAAATAAATAAATAAATAAAATCTTTTAAAAAAGAAGAAGAAAAGAAGGGGATGATAATGGTATCTACCTCCCAGTGTGTGTAAGAATCAGATGAGAACATGCTAGCCAGAATTCCGCTTACAGAAGACGTCCCATAAACAGTGAAGGGCTGCGGAGTTCAGGCGTTTAGCCCCTGGTCAGACTGCAAGGAACAGAGCAGGCACGTGTGTTCCCCCCTGCCCCCCCCCCCACCCCCCCGCTGTCTATGGCCTCCTCTCCCCTCAGCCCTAGTCTGAGACTAGATTCTATCTCTGGGGGCTGAGCGCCTGGTGGACACTGAGATGCTCTGGGTGCTCTGGCCTCCTGGCCCCTGTGTCCTGCTGGGCTTTTTTGTCCTGGGATCCAGGCCTCCCACTTGCCCGGGGTTTGCTGGGAGGGGAGCCTCGGGTCTCCCAGGGAAGCAGATGTCCCTGTGAGCTGGAAACAGCCCCAGCAGAGGGCCTCCAAGCTTGCCAGGTGCCCCCATGTTCCCTCTGTGGCACCAGGCTTCCAGGCTACACAGATGGGTAGGTTCGAAGTTTCCTGAAAAGAGATCAGGAATATGGCCAGATGTGCCCCCAGCCCCCCATCCCTCCAGCTGAACTTGTATCATTTCAGCCTGGAAAGACACCTGTTTAGGCTCTGGCTGCCCCATGGGGAGTACAGTCTGTGGGGCGTCCTGACTCAGGTTCACTCTTCTGAGTCCTCTTATCTGTACTTGAACAACAGGATTTTTGAGACCCTGCCTCAAGGCCTCCCTTTTCAGAGAGGATGGGCAGCTCCTTTCTTGGAGGAGGAAACCTGCTGGCTAAAGCCCTCTTCTTTAGCACTGGGAGTCAGGAGACTTCCTTCGTCCGATTTGCTCAGTGTCCTTGGAACATTCCACGTGTACAGACCTGTGCTCACGGCAGACATCACCAATTGACTTCAGCACTCATGTCTTCTGAGCCCAGATCTGGCTGTATAATCTTTCTGAATACAGTTATCTGGGCAGTCACTCCCAATTTATCATCCCTGGAAGTCCCCTTCTCTCTCTGGACCTGCTGGATCATACAGGTTTGGTTTACAGGGTGCCTGAGTCTGCGTTCCCATTTCTCTGAGCTGGGGAAGGGTCACTGAGATTCTCGTGCCTGTTGCTCCTGATGGAAGCACAGGGAGGCTCTACTTGGAAGACCATAGAGCTTGGTCCTGTGGGGAACTTGTCTCCTTGGCGATTTTCATTTTTCCAAGGAAATGGGGCAGTGGTGAGGAGACCTCATGGGGCCTCAAGAAGAATTGCCAGGCCTTTCTGTGGCTCTCATGGAGACAGTCTGGATGCTCAGAATCTTGCACAAAATGACCTTTATATTCACCCTGAAGGGACCTTGAGGAGACCAAAATTCCAGCTTCCCCTGTTACAACAGAGGCAGCCGAGGCCCAGAATTTCCTGATGGACTCTGTCCTGCTCTCCTCCCTCCGCCCCCAACACGTTCTCCCCCAGGCACTTTGCTTGCTGTTCCTCAGCCTTCTTTCATGGTCTGGAAGATCTGGTCAGTTTCATTCACTTGGATGGCACTGCCCAGCTGGGGAAGGTCCTAGAAGCCTGGAGCCGCTGGCTATCAGTGTTTTTCCCTTTCCCATCCGCTGCAGGGCACCTCCCAGGGCTCTTTTCAGAGCCATTTATCCCTCTTGCACAGCTCTGGTCATGAGGGCTCGGTCCCTCCTCAACCTGTGTCCACACTGCGGGAAGGTCCCACCTTCTGCTCATTCCAGTGGCCTGGGGCCACCCTCCTGCCGTCCCACCTCTGTCTAGGCATTTCCTCAGGCATTTCCATTTCCTGGAGGAGCCAGGCGGCTGAGGATCCCCGGCATTCCAGGTGACAGACGGCCCCTCTGCTCTGCGCAGGCAGGGTGCATGGGAGGCGGTGCGGGTGGCCGTGGGTCAGCCTGCTCAGTGTACCCAGTGACCCCATGCAAGCTTGCTGTCTGCCTTGAACCTTCTGCCATGGATGCATCCTCAAGCCCGGTTAATGTTCTTTTTGCCCCTTAATTGAATTCTTATCGAAATGTCTCCCCTCTTTTATGCTTGTTTTGGTTCTCTTCCTGCAGCAGACAGCAAAAGCCTCCCATTTCCTACCAGGCCTTTTTGCAGGATTAGTCATTTTTAAATGACTTTAATCTCCGTTTTGAAAGTGATTTCTGTACTCATTTTGCCATATTACTTAGTACTCATTCTAGGGGGAGGGGAAGCCGAGGGCCTGCCTTAGTCACAGCATTTTGCTCTAGATCTTCTCTGGGGATGCATCCCCCATCCCCCAAAGGAAAGAAGCAGTGGGACACAGAACCAGGCTGACTGGGGTTGAATCCTGGCTTTGTTGCCCGCCAGCTGTGTGGCACCTGGCAAGTTACTCAACCTCTCTGTGCCTCGCTTTTCTCACCCATAAATGGGGATAGTAACAGTACCCATCTCACTGGGCTGTCAAGAGAACTGAATGTGTTAACACACGCGAGGCTCTTAGAAGAAAGCCGGGCAACAGGAAACGTTATAAATATTTAATTGGAAGGAACAAGGTAGCTGGTTGAATAGAACTTTTCTCGGACCTGCCTTCTCTGTGAGTTCTGAAACATTTGAGTCGCAGGGGCTCCTGAGATCGCTTGTGCCCCCTTTCTGCACCTCTTCCCTTTCTGCACCCCCGCCAGAGAGAGTGTGCGGTCCCAGCCGCATGTGCGGTGTGCGTGCCCTTTTAAGAGGAGCATTCCCAGTAAGGCAAGGAGCCCCCCTCCTTTACCGACATCCCCGCACCTACGTCCTGGGAGCTGTGGCCCCAGCGCGTCTCTCCAGCCTGCTCCTGTAGCACTAAGCTGAGCGTCCCCAAAGCAAAGTGTACTTGGGAGGGGTGGGCCGGCAGCAGCCAAGGTCAAATGTATTTAAAACAAATGGCTTTAAACAGCGCAGCCTGAATTTGGGACTTTCTGTGTCAACATGCTTATTCCATGCACCCCCTCCATTGGGCCTTTTCAGTGTAAGGGGCCTTAGGGTCATTTCCCTTCCGATGATTATAATCTCAGCAGTGGCTCTGTTTGTGGCTCCCAGAAACTTGTTTTGAAGCTTGTTTGCAGAAAAATAAAGCCAACTGAGTGGCACAGCCATGAGCCTTGGGGACTGGGAGGCCGGGCAGGTTGATTTCTCCTTCTCCAAGTCTGGTGGGACCAGGGTAAGCAGAAGCCTGAGATGTTGGGAGATGTGGCTCCCGGGCCATGGGACCGAGGGCAGGTTCCGTGCCTCCCTGAGCCTCAGCTCCCCTCTTAAAAGTGGGGTGTCACCAGTGGTCGTGAGGGTGGGAGGACGCTAACTGGGGTAAGAGCAGCATCCCCCGTGCTGGCACGGAGGCGGACCCAGTAAATGTGGCCACTCATGTCATCAGCACTGGTGGTACTAGTTAGTGCTAATTATGATTATTGGCCAAATAGTGCATTTGTGGAAGGGCTTTCTTTCCTTTCTTTTTTTTTTTTTTAAAGATTTTTTATTTATTTATTTGACAGACAGAAATCACAGTAGACAGAGAGGCAGGCAGAGAGAGAGAGAGAGGGAAGCAGGCTCCCTGCTGACCAGAGAGCCCGATGCAGGACTCGATCCCAGGACCCTGGGATCATGACCTGAGCCAAAGGCAGCGGCCCAACCCACTGAGCCACCCAGGCACCCTGGAAGGGCTTTCTTGAAGTATAATTTGTATATCATGAAGGTGTTTGAAGCGAGAAGTAAAAGAGCTGCTGTGGGGCCGGCTTACCTCAGCCTAGTTTGGGGCATTGCTGTGACCTCACAAGCCTGCCTCGTGCTCATTTGCAGTTTCCTCCTCCCTACTCCAGCCTCGGGCACCGGTGGTTTGCTTTCTGGCTCTGCCCATGTGCCTTTTCTGGTCATTTCACGTAAGGGGAGTCATAGTGCCTATTTGCATTCATTTTTCTCATTGGCTTCTCACCTGATTCCCTTTTCTTGCATGTGGAAACTGAGTCAGACCGAGTTGGAGAGGTGAAGAGGAATAAGTCTGGGCTGATGAAGAAGCCGGGGGTGGGGGGGTGCTCTCTTATCCCCAGGGGCTGAAGGGCTTCGGAGCAAATGAACGCTGGCAGAAAGACGTGTCTAGCTGAGGTCTTCGGGGCAAGGCTTGTTCCTGGTCTCACTCACCCTTGAACTGACCTGGGTTCAAGTCTGTGTGCCCCGTTCCTCAGCCCTGTGATGCCCAGCTCCTCTTTGGTCTCTGGGGGCCCCTCCCCGAGTGCAGATCGTGGGCTGGTTGGGGTTGTGCTTTCGGGGAGGGCTCAAACGAGAGGCAGCCTGTGACTGCATTGGAGGCTGGATGTGGCGATCTCCTTGCCTTTCTCCCCCATGCAGAGGTGGTCTTAGGCAACGGACCCATGGAGGCTATCCAGACCTATGTCCTGGTGCTCTCATTTCCTGGGGAAGGTCCCTGTGTCTGTGCCTCAGTCTCCTCATCCGTACGGCAGGAGAGACCCTGCTCCCACTGCATCGGTGGTTGTGAGAAAAGCGCTCAGCAGAGCACCAGGTGCCTAGGAAGGGCTCCATGGCAGCTTGAGTGAGTCTGAGCTAAGGCATCAAGATAATAAAAAGCCATTTGAGCCTGGCCAGGGGGCGAGAGCCCAGCAGGTCTCCCAGCTGCCCCGGCTCCAGCCATCTCCTCCCTTGGGTCCCTTTGTCTGTGCCCCGTGGAGCCCAGCTGGCAAGAGCTGGGAATTACCAGTCAGGGGCCGGGGCATCTCCCAACGCGTCTAATCCAAGGAGCTGGCAGCGGCTGCATCCTTCCCTTCCCGTCCGAAGGGCCCTGTAATGGGAGGCCCCCCAGGGGAGCAGGCGCCCTCACCCCAGGAGGACGTTCTGGGAGGCGCCCTGTGCCAGGCTGGGCGGCTGGGCTTCAGAGGTGCAGAAGCTGCGGGGAGGTAGAGGACGCGGGGCTGGGAGCTTTGGAGAGAGCCTCGTCTTCCCAGGCAGAGCTCCGCTGGTGCTGCCTGCTGGGGTCACCGTCAGGGGCACGGTCAGGGGCAAGGCCAGGGGCCGGTTGTGTGTGTGGGGGGGTGGGACATTGGGGTTGGTGGGTAGGGGCCAGGAAAAGGCTCAGAGCCAGACCCCTCAAGACCCTGCCTGGGACAGCAGAGGCAACTGTGAGAGCCTCGGGGTATGGGACCCTTGGGGCCCGGGCCATGCCTGTGGCTGCGGTGAGTGCAACCAGGTGTGAGCATACGTGCCTGCAGGTGAGTGTGAGTGTGTGTGAGCCCTGGTGGGGACCAAGCGTGTGAACGGATGTGAATGTGTGTCTTGGCTGCCTCTGGCCCAGACTTTCTGGGTTACGTCCGTGAGGCTTTTTCTGGAGACTAAGCTGTGCTGGTGAGGGCAGTGGTTTATTTCCTCCGGGTTACAAGACCAAGGTCAGTGCAGCCGAATCTGAGCTTTTGTTGGTCTCTCCCCTGCCCGAGGCAGCCTGTGGTCCGTTTCATTCATTATTAAGTTTTAAATCCACCTGACGGGAAACTTGAGCTGTGGAACTCATTCCCTCTTTGGTTGGCTCTGTCCAACCCCACCCACCCCCACTGAGGCGTGGGGGCGGGGAACCTCACTGGCTCTACTCGCTGTGTTCTGTGTGCCTTTGTTTTTCCAGAAATGGCCAGGCCCAGGTTTGTTTAGTTTTCCTCTGAGGCCGGATGGGCTGGCGAAGGCCAGGGAGGGTGGGCCATGTGGTCATCTGGGCAAGGACAGCCTCCCTTGCCTGCCAAGGTGGGCTTAAGGGCTCATGGAGGACTGAGCTCTGGGGCCATCTGGGTCCCAGACTTATCCCCTAGTTGCTCTGCATCAGGCCATCTCTCAGGGTCCTGAGCAGACTTGGGGCAAATCCGGGGGTGAAGAGGGAACAGAGCAAGTACCCCTTCTAAGGATGGTTTGACTGGGAACCCTGCAGATCCGTCTCAGGCGCCCTTTGATTACTCCTGTTTGTGCTGCTGGGTCTGATGCCACGTGCCCAGGACCAAGGCCTCCTAGGTGTGTCTGCTCCCTGTAGCAGCAGACCCAGCTCCGTCCCCAAATGTGGTGCGTCAGAATTCATGAAGGTGCATTTTCTTTTTTCTCTTTCCTTCTCTTTTCCTTTCTTCTTTTCCTCTCCTTCCTTCCTTGCTTTTTGGGGTGCATTTTCTTTTCTTGCATGGTTTTGCCTACACCCCTAAGAATAAGTGGAACTTCCCACCAGGATTAGGGTCTGGAAGGGGAGTCAATCCCCAGGTCTCCTTCAGGTGAAGGCCTGCCTCTTTTTGGCCTCTGGCACTGCCGGTCTGTGCGGTCATTTCTGGTGACTTTTTCCAGGCTACATCCTGACCCCCTCAGGAAAGTGCTTGAGACATCACACCTCCTGTGGGGGGTACGGAGTCCAGCGAGGCCAAGGCAGGTGTCGCTGAGGACAAAGACGTGTCTTTGTGTCTCCTTCACATTCTGCCACCCCTCTGCACACCGAGGGCCTCCAAGTCCATTCACTTCCGCCTGCCCCCTCTACCCCACCCCCCGCCCCCCAGGGCTCCCCCCACCGCCCCGCCAGCAGTCGGCCAGCTGCACGGCCTCAGCCGGCGAGCTGTTGAGAAGCCGGCTCTGTCCTTGTTTCTGGGCGGCCCGGGGAATTGCCTCTCATCTCCTCTCTGCCTCCCCCCCCCTGCAGATGGTGACGACGACCCACAACTCTCCTGGGTGGCCTCGTCTCCCTCCAGCAAGGATGTTGCGTCACCCACGCAGCTGATCGGGGATGGGTGTGATCTCGGCCTGGGCGAGGAGGAAGGGGGCACGGGCCTGCCGTACCCTTGCCAGTTCTGCGACAAGTCCTTCATCCGCCTGAGCTACCTGAAGAGGCACGAGCAGATCCACAGCGACAAGCTGCCGTTCAAGTGCACCTACTGCAGCCGGCTCTTCAAGCACAAGAGGAGCCGCGACCGGCACATCAAGCTGCACACGGGCGACAAGAAGTACCACTGCCACGAGTGCGAGGCGGCCTTCTCCCGCAGCGACCACCTCAAGATCCACCTGAAGACGCACAGCTCCAGCAAGCCCTTCAAGTGTACCGTGTGCAAGCGCGGCTTCTCGTCTACCAGCTCGCTGCAGAGCCACATGCAGGCGCACAAGAAGAACAAGGAGCACCTGGCCAAGTCGGAGAAGGAGGCCAAGAAGGACGACTTCATGTGCGACTACTGCGAGGACACCTTCAGCCAGACGGAGGAGCTGGAGAAGCACGTGCTCACCCGCCACCCCCAGCTCTCCGAGAAGGCCGACCTGCAGTGCATCCACTGCCCCGAGGTCTTCGTGGACGAGAATGCACTGCTCGCCCACATCCACCAGGCCCACGCCAACCAGAAACACAAGTGTCCCATGTGCCCCGAGCAGTTCTCCTCGGTGGAGGGCGTCTACTGCCACCTGGACAGCCACCGGCAGCCTGACTCCAGCAACCACAGCGTCAGCCCCGACCCCGTGCTGGGCAGCGTGGCATCCATGAGCAGCGCCACGCCGGACTCCAGCGCATCTGTGGAGCGCGGCTCTACCCCGGACTCCACCCTGAAACCGCTTCGGGGCCAGAAGAAGATGCGGGACGAAGGCCAGGGCTGGTCCAAGGTGGTCTACAGCTGCCCCTACTGCTCCAAGCGGGACTTTAACAGCCTGGCCGTGCTGGAGATCCACCTGAAGACCATCCACGCCGACAAGCCGCAGCAGAGCCACACGTGCCAGATCTGCCTGGACTCCATGCCCACCCTGTACAACCTGAACGAGCATGTGCGCAAGCTGCACAAGAACCACGCCTACCCAGTGATGCAGTTCGGCAACATCTCCGCCTTCCACTGCAACTACTGCCCCGAGATGTTCGCCGACATCAACAGCCTGCAGGAGCACATCCGCGTGTCCCACTGCGGCCCCAACGCCAACCCACCCGACGGCAACAATGCCTTCTTCTGCAACCAGTGCTCCATGGGCTTCCTGACCGAGTCCTCCCTCACTGAGCACATCCAGCAGGCGCACTGCGGCGTGGGCGGCGCCAAGCTGGAGTCCCCCGTCGTGCAGCCCACGCAGTCCTTCATGGAGGTCTACTCCTGCCCCTACTGCACCAACTCGCCCATCTTCGGCTCCATCCTGAAGCTCACCAAGCACATCAAGGAGAACCACAAGAACATTCCGCTCGCCCACAGCAAGAAGTCCAAGGCGGAGCAGAGCCCGGTCTCGTCCGACGTGGAGGTGTCCTCCCCCAAGCGGCAGCGACTCTCGGCCAGCGCCAACTCCATCTCCAATGGCGAGTATCCCTGCAACCAGTGCGACCTCAAGTTCTCCAACTTCGAGAGTTTCCAGACCCACCTGAAGCTGCACCTGGAGCTGTTGCTGCGGAAGCAGGCGTGCCCCCAGTGCAAGGAGGACTTTGACTCCCAGGAGTCCCTCCTGCAGCACCTGACGGTGCATTACATGACCACGTCGACCCACTACGTGTGTGAGAGCTGCGACAAGCAGTTCTCCTCGGTGGACGACCTGCAGAAGCACCTGCTGGACATGCACACCTTCGTGCTCTACCACTGCACCCTGTGCCAGGAGGTCTTCGACTCCAAGGTGTCCATCCAGGTGCACCTGGCTGTGAAGCACAGCAACGAGAAGAAGATGTACCGCTGCACGGCCTGCAACTGGGACTTCCGCAAGGAGGCCGACCTGCAGGTGCACGTCAAACACAGCCACCTGGGCAACCCGGCCAAGGCGCACAAGTGCATCTTCTGCGGGGAGACCTTCAGCACCGAGGTGGAGCTGCAGTGCCACATCACCACGCACAGCAAGAAGTACAACTGCAGGTTCTGCAGCAAGGCCTTCCACGCCATCATCCTGCTGGAGAAGCACCTGCGGGAGAAGCACTGTGTGTTCGACGCTGCCCCCGAGAACGGCACGGCCAACGGGGTGCCCCCCACTGCCGCCAAGAAGGCGGAGCCCGCTGACCTGCAGGGCATACTGCTGAAGAACCCCGAGGCGCCCAACAGCCACGAGGCCAGCGAGGACGACGTGGACGCGTCAGAGCCCATGTACGGCTGCGACATCTGTGGGGCGGCCTACACCATGGAGGTGCTGCTGCAGAACCACCGGCTGCGGGACCACAACATCCGGCCGGGGGAGGACGACGGCTCGCGCAAGAAGGCGGAGTTCATCAAGGGCAGCCACAAGTGCAATGTGTGCTCGCGGACTTTCTTCTCGGAGAACGGGCTCCGGGAGCACCTGCAGACGCACCGGGGCCCCGCCAAGCACTATATGTGCCCCATCTGCGGTGAGCGGTTCCCCTCCCTGCTGACGCTCACTGAGCACAAGGTGACCCATAGCAAGAGCCTGGACACCGGCACCTGCCGAATCTGCAAGATGCCCCTGCAGAGCGAGGAGGAGTTCATCGAGCACTGCCAGATGCACCCAGACCTGCGCAACTCGCTCACGGGCTTCCGCTGCGTTGTGTGCATGCAGACGGTCACCTCCACGCTTGAGCTCAAGATCCACGGCACCTTCCACATGCAGAAGCTGGCGGGCAGCTCAGCCGCGTCCTCCCCCAACGGCCAGGGGCTGCAGAAGCTCTACAAGTGCGCCCTGTGCCTCAAGGAGTTCCGCAGCAAGCAGGACCTGGTGAAGCTTGATGTGAATGGGCTCCCCTATGGCCTCTGTGCCGGCTGCATGGCCCGAAGCGCCAACGGACAGGTGGGCGGCCTGGCCCCGCCCGAGCCCGCTGACCGGCCCTGCTCCGGCCTCCGCTGTCCTGAGTGCAGCGTCAAGTTCGAGAGTGCCGAGGACCTGGAGAGCCATGTGCAGGTGGATCACCGTGACCTCACGCCGGAGACCAGTGGGCCCCGGAAAGGCGCCCAGACTTCGCCAGTGCCCCGGGTAAGAGCCTGCCCCTGCTTCTTGGGGCTCCGCCGAGCTCTGTATCTCCTCATGCTGTTGCCTCTAGGAGTCCAGAGAGGCCACGCTCTTGGGCGGCGGTCAAGGGCGTCCGCTCTGTTGGAGACTCCGAGGTGATCCCCAGGGTTGTCTGTTTCCTTCCCGCAGTGTGACGCTGTCATACGTCATCTGTCTCTCTGGGCCTCATTTGTCAAGTGCTCGTCTGCAAAAGGGGGAATGATGGTCGTCCGGACTTTGTAGGATTGCCTTTAGGAACCCGTGGTGTGAGATATAAGTACAGGGCCGAATGCTGTGGCTGGCAGCCGGTTATAAATGACATCATCTTTCTTACAGATCTGGGGTGGACTTGCTCACTTCTTTGCTGAGTCTCCTTGGGCGAGTCCCTTTGCTCTCTGGGCTTCAGATTCGGGACTCTTTTGATGATCTGTGGAGATCATCTCCACGTAAAGGGCTCAGGGCCCACACAGTTTGGGCCGACCATGTTAGCTGCAAACACCAGCTGACCTGTTCTCGTCCACGGTGCACAGCATAGTTAGTGCAGGTGCTGGTGCGTGGGAGACCCTAGGAATGGTCCCAGTGACTGCTCTCCTTTGTGACCGATGGATCCTTTCATTCATTCATCAGATTTGTCCCAAGCACCCATTGTTTGGGGGTGACTGGCAGTTGAGGAGAATCAGGAATGGATCACACCTTGGGGGCTCCCAGACAAGGGGGGGAACCGCAGGCCCACAGCTAGTAGGTTTCAGGGAGGAAGGGCAAGTTTGGGCTACCGGAGTGGGCTGCGGAGTCAGTGGCTAAGGGGCACTTGGTGGTGGGCCTGGAGCCTGTGTGGCTCTTGGGTGTCAGACAGTACAGGCCCGGGGATTCCCGCTGAGTCTGTTGTCTGTTTCCAGACCGAGGAGGTGCCAAGCGGATCTCGGGAGTATCTTTCCCTTGAGGGCCACTGCTGGCGCCGCGGGCAGGAAGGCAGAATTTGGAGGAGGGCCACCCGCGGCAGGTGCCTGCTGGAAGACGGGGAGGTAGCTCTGGGTGTTGGGCCCCGGGATCGGACGTGGGATCAGGGCTGGGGTCTGCGACTCTGGGACCTTGAGGGTGAGAATTAGAGAGAAGGAGGGCTGGAGAGAGTGGAAGGAGAATGTACGGAGAATGTCTCTGGGCAGGGGTCCCATAAGACACCCACCGCAGGTCACCACGTCTCAGCTCTGCTCAGCCTCTGCTGGCGGGCTGGCTGCTCGGTGTGGGTGGACTGGGGGAGCCTGTGGGCCCTGGAGTCCGGTGGGTGGGGTTACAATGAAACTCTCTCTCTTCTAGGACCCAGCAGGGTTTTGATCTCCCCGGGCCTCTGTCCTCACCTATAAAGCCAGAGGGTAAGGGTGATAATGGTAGCCACATGTAGCGACAGGATCTGTCTCCGGGGCTGACATCACCGGGGAGGCACAGGGGGGCCCTTCTGGGTTTTTAGCGAGCGTCTGGTTGATGGACGACTGTGACTGGCGGGTGCCGGTGCCTCGTCCGCGGCTAAGTGTTGAGACTGTGCAACTGCAGTTTTTCTGGCCCTGAGCTTGAATGGAGCCAAGAAGTGCTGGGCACGCAGGAAACATCACTTGCTATCCCTCCCGCTTATGGTCACAGCTGATGCTTACCGAGGGACAAGGACGTGCCGAGCACTTTCTGTCTACACTACGACACTCCCTTTTTGGGTGAAGAAACAGAGGCACAGAACAGTTGGCCATTATTGGCCCCCAGCTTTCAAGAGGCAGAGAAGGGATGTGAACCCAGCGAGTGTGGGGCCACAGCCGAATGAGTTCTGGACCCATGTTCTGCCTGGCTCTGGAGCCCATCCTGGTGGCAGGCTGGGATGGGGTCCGGGTTGGTCACCCCCTTCTCGTTCAGACTGTGGGATAGTGTGGCGGGGCTGGGGCCCCGTACGCCCTCCTCCCAGGTGCACCCCAGCCCCGCCTTCCCCCGCTGCCTCCCATGGTGAGCGGGCTCCTGCTAGTCTCCGGGCTGCTCCTGAGCCTGCCCCTCTCCAGGCTCTGCCCTGGATTTTACATCAAGGACCACTTCATGAAGCCTCCATTGTGTGGGCAAAGGCTCATATACCATTTCCATGGCAACAACCCGGGAACTTTGCCGTGACCTCTGTTTTGGCAAGGACGGTACCCAGGCCCAGAAAGGGGGAACCATCTACCCAGGGATACACAGCTCAGGGATTCAAACCTGAGGGGCCTTGTTTTCTGGGAGCCCGACAGGCCTTCCTCTCCCTGTCCCGGGCCCTGCGAGAGAGGAGGTGAGCAGACAATCACATCTAGAGGCCTGGGCAGATGGGCTGTCGGCGGGAAGGAGCTAGACAAAGCGTGGATCCTCCCCCAGTGGAGGCCCAGCCTCTGGGGCCTTGCCCCCTGCCTGGGCACGCCTGGGGGCAGGGGCCCAGCTGTCTGTTCGCCCGCCCCTTGGTCCCTTAGGACTCACGCGTGTAAGAGCAGACTCTGGGGGCTGAGCAAGGGCTTGGGGGCTGGCAGGCTGGGACCCTCGGGAGTGTATCCATAGCAACCAGCTCTCGGAGGACTGGGTTCCCGTGGGGCTGTGGGGCCGAGGCTGCTGTCGGCTGGAGTGGGAAGCTTGGCGGTTCCTGCCCTGCCCCCCACCTCCGCCCCCACTCTGTTTATGGGCAGTAACAACAGCAGCCCAACTCTAGGCCAGTGTGGGGAGACCCCAGCCCTCCATCGACTCCCCAGGCCCTCACAGTGCCAGACTGGGTGCTCTCACACAGGTCTGGTGGCTTGGCCAGGCCGCACGGGCTCCCCGTCCCCTAGTCCAGGGCCGTCCGTGGTGTTCTGGGACATAGAGCTGAGAAGAGCTGCTCAGTCAGAGGTGCCGGAGGCAGCCGG
Organism: Mellivora capensis; assembly: GCA_004024625.1. NCBI lineage: Eukaryota > Metazoa > Chordata > Mammalia > Carnivora > Mustelidae > Mellivora > Mellivora capensis. Next base: position 57,079 of record PISX010007828.1, read on the forward strand.
CCCAGGATCCAATCCCCGTCCCCTTGCTTCGCTGGGCGGGGCTCTCGCCGAGTGGTTTGGCCTCTCTGAACTCTACTTCCTCCAACCTTAAAGTGGGGCTTGCCGAAGGGTAGTGAGTCTTCAGAGTGAACAGAGCCTGTATACAGTAGGTCCTCAGTAGATGTGAGCTGCCGCCACGACCATGGAAATCCAGCGGCTGGGGGCTGTCGTTCCTGTCGCTCCCTCTCTTCTTGTCTCTGCTGGCCTCAAGCGTGTTCTCCCTCTGTCCTGGGCTCCTCTCTGCGGTTGCTGGGGGCCAGGCAGGGGAAGGCGCCCCAGGGGCTCAGCTTTGGGTCTCCTGGGCTGGGCTCTGGGGAAGGAGCTTGAGACAGAGGAGGGGCTTTGAATGCTGAGTTCTCACTCTCTACAATTATGTCTCCTGGTCTGTCCTGAAGCTCTGGAGGCGGAGGGGGTCTCTGGGGATAGAGAAGGGGCAGACAGACCAAGAGGAGTCATTGGAGTGAGGGCGGGGTCTGGCCAGCGTTGCAGCAGGAGGGAGAGAGAGTGAGAGGGTCCTCACCTGCTTGTCCCTGAACTCCCATTCCACCAACAGGGAGGCCCAGATGGCCTTGGCTGGGTGTCTGCGGCTCTGGGCATTGGGCACCCCTGGCTTTGCGGGCAAGGCTGGCAGGGCTGTCCGTGTGGGCCTCTGGGAATAATACACGTGCTTAGTGAGTTTTGGTGCTGGTGGCCCTGTGTGTGTGGCTGATCGTGGATGCCTGTGTGTGCAAGTGCTTACATGGACCCTCGGGAGTCTGCACATGGGTCCAGAGGGGTGTGTCTGAGAGGGGTCTGCGCCTGCGCTTGTGCGGCCGTGGGCACACCTGGGCGTGATGGATGTCACTCTCGGGGATCCAGTGAGGGAGCTGAAGGCGTTTGTGTCTCAGGATGAGTTTGGATACATCAACGTGTGTGAGCTTGTGGTCGTGAGGACGCCCCCAGTGCTCTGCAGGTGTTGTACCTGCGTGTCTGTGTTACAGGGAGCAGGCTTCTGTGTGTGGGAGGGGGCGGGGGGTCTTGTGTGTTGACAGTGAGTTGGGGCAAGGGAGTGTACATACGTGTGCTTGCGCGTACGTGTGTGTCTTTGAGGGCACATCCATACCATGTGCATGCACGCTGCGTGCGCGCGCTCGTGTGTGCATGTGTGACCACAGGCTCTTGTGGTCAGCAATGTCCCCTCCCTCGGGAATCCCCTGGATTCTTTCTCCACGCTGGGGAGAGCTTCTCATCCTGCCTGGCCCCTGGTGATTTTTTTTTTTTTTTTTTACCAAGCACAGCAACCCATGTCGTTCACCTGCTCGTAGGAGGAGCAGCTCAAATCCCCTAGATCGTGGACCGTCCCCCATGCTGGTCTGGACTAGCCATGGCTCTGTACGATCTCCACAGACTTCTACCCAAGCAGAACCATGGAAGGGGATCATGGCCTTCCTTGTGCAGCAGGCCTGCTCTGGGCTTCCTTGGTGTTGAGATGCCTGGGGTGTGTTGTTCTCCATCACCCCTCCCTCCCTCCCTCCCTCCCTCCCTTCCTTCCTGCATAAGGCGGTGGGGCACATACATGGGAAGGAAGAATGATTTTGACAGTGAAGAGACCCAAGATCATTGCCCTCCATGAGCATGGATGTGGAGTTGAACTGAGCTGGGGCCTTTGGGCCTGTGTCCCCGAAGAGACCTCAGTCCCCGCTGTCTCCTCTGTCTCCTGTGTGGCCACAGTCCCCAGCCCTGTCGTGCCCCTTTCCCCCACCAGCCTCGTGCTGTTCTTCCCGGGGCATTTCCAGGCTAAATGCCTGCTTCTCGGCCACTCTTCTGCAACACTGGGGGGAGGGCCCCAGTCTTATCAGAGCGGGTCCTGGAGCCTGAGTGGGTACGCAGCGTCTGGAACCAAAGCTCCCAGCACCAGCTAAGACTGTTATTTCTTCACTCATGTGTTCGAGCATTTGCTCAGCACCAACAACAATTGTAATAATGTTAAGTCATCATGAGACACTCGCCCTGGCCTATGCCCTGTGCCTGGTGCTGAGGATCCAGCGTATAGAAGTCAGCTTTGTTTCTGTTCGTTCCTTCTGTCCTAGTAGAGTGCTCTGCAACATAGTATTTGCAATTTTACTCCTTTGTTCAACAAATGTTTCCCCAGCAGGAGTCTCTGCTGGCTGTGGGACCTCACAGGTGGACAGAACACAGCCTGGGCTTCTGGGCACTCATGGTGTAGTGGCGGTGGTGGGGGGGGTGCAAACAAGTCAATTAGCCACGACAGATCCGTGTGCTAAGGGACTGGATGCTTTAAGCAGAAGCTCGGGGCCCCGGGGAGTCCCTGGGTGGGAAGAGGAGGCTTCTCTAGCAGAGGTAGCATTTGAACGGAGTCCTTGAGGATGGAAAGGGTATACTCCGAGTGGAAGACCCTGTGTGGGCAAAGACCTGGAGGTGGGACGCTCGAGGGGACCTGCAGACATGGTTGGAGCCACTCTGGGACCTGAGACAACTGAGCCCCCTTGTGGTTCGTCCTGGCTGCATCGTGGAGGGTTGGGCCCGAGTGTTCAGTCAAGAACTCTGGAGTCCTGCTCCCTCTTTCAGGGGTGGAGGGAGGCCCTGTGGTTGCGGAGCTGAGGTGGTCTTCAAAAAGCTTGGATATTTTGGATGCCAGTACCACCCTGTCCCCTTCATAAAGACTCACAGCCACTGACCTTCCCCTACACAGGCAATACTGTCCCTGTCCACAAGGGCCTGCTTTCACCAACACCCAGCCAGGCGTAGCTGTTGAGAATGAGCTCCGCTCTTTGGAATGGGTCTTCAAGAAGTTCTGAAGCTTCCGATGATCTCCATTTTCCTGCTCCCACCCCCTCGAGGCAGCTGGTCTCAGCTTCTTGTGTGTGGAAGTGAGCTGTGGGAACGCCTACGGTCTTGTGTGCCTAGGGCAGATGAGGAATCCCTCAGTTGCTTCTAAGTACCAGGATTGGCAGGAACGGTATCCCCTGCTCAGCCACATGGTACTTAGGGTGGGTAAAGAGAGACAGTAATTGGATGGGTGGAAAGATAGATGTATGGTTGGATAGGAGGATGGGTGGGTGGATCGTTAGAGTGAGGATAGGTGGATGGATGGAGGGGAAGACAGGCAGGTGGATGGGTAGGTGGAAGGCGGAGGGATGAATTGGTGGCTGGGTAGGTGTGTGTGTAGACGGATGATAAGATAGGTGGATGGATTGATGGGTAGACGGATGGATGTGTGTGTGTGTGTGTAGTTGGATAGGTGGGTAGATAGTGAGTAGGTAGATGGATGGATGGATGGATGGATAGCTGGGAGTTGCACAGATGGGTTTGAGCATGCTCCAAGTGGGGCAGCCTCCCTTGACTTCCTTTCCATGGTCATACTGTGTGCTCTCACCTTGGGATGGTGAGTCCCATCATGGCCATCTCCCCAGACCTAACAGAGGAGCAGCTCCCTTAGAATGTAGCTCAGTCCTCTTCCCCAGGCTAGAGAGCTGGACTCAGAGGCAGGTGGGAAGAGAATGACTTGGAGACACCTGGGAGGGGACCACAAGCCATTCTGAAAATTCTTGAGCTAGGACCTCCAGGCACTTTTTGCTTTATGCTCTTTTGTACTTCCTAACTATCTAATTCCTTTCTTTTTGGCTTCCAAACAGAAAAAGACATACCAGTGCATCAAGTGCCAGATGACCTTTGAGAACGAGAGAGAGATCCAAATCCATGTTGCCAACCACATGATTGGTAAGAGAGCATTTCCGCACACCCATGCTGGGACCACTCGTTGGGGTTTGAAATCTGTGGCTCCCAATCATCATTTCACTGCTTTTAGGGCAAAAGATGGAGTCACAGCTGCTGTTTCGGAGACATTTTGAATGGGAGTAAAATGTGAGAGAGCTGGAGCATTTTCTCCATCCAGCCTTCCTGTCGCAGCTTCACTCACATTACAATCAAACTTTTGACAATCTCTTCCATTTCCCAGCATAAATTTCCCTCCATTTCTGAAACGAAGTGCTTTCCAGTTGTCAAGCACTCAGGGGCAATTATGCCTCAATTCCGTATGTCATGACATTGAATCGATTTAACTGCTCACGTTTCCCCGCTAAACGTGATGAATTCCTCAGGCACCTTGTCAAAACAGAGTGCTTACAAAGTTATTTCTAGTACTTTTCCTATTCCTCTTCAAGTGGTTTTTGGACTTTGGAAAATTCAGCCTTTCCAGAGGAGGGGGGTCTTTCAAAGCGCCGTCGTGTTCCCTCTTGGCCTGAGGTTCGGAGGGGAGGCGTGAGCTCTTCCGTGCCTTCCGTGGATGGGTGCGGTCTCCCCGGCCACTGGAGATGCCCTCTGTGCAAGAGGGAGCACTGCTGAATTTCCGGTGAGCGTGCGGGCTTGGCCCAGGGAGGTGGAGGACTTGGCAGTGAGGGCTTTGGGAGTTTCTGGAATCTTGGTGCCCTGGGTTTCTGGGGGAAGTGTGGTTGCTTCTCCAGGACCCCTGCAGTCTGAGCAGGGAGGTTTCAGGTGTGGGTTGAGCATCCTGACTCTTTGCTTCCTCTAGTATGGCTCCATTTTAGTCTGAAAAAGAGCCATGCCGACAGAGTACTGTCCTGGAAAACCCTTAACTGCGTACATTCGAAGAGATCCATTCACCGTGCAGCTTGGTGAATTCTCACGAACCGAGCACACCCGTGTAGCCAACAGCCCAGAGAGGAAGCAGAGCATGTCCGCATCCCAGAAGCTCCTCCTGGTCCCTCCAGAACCACCCCCCCCACCCACACACACACAACAATATGTCGCCACTGTCCTGATGTGGAACGGCATAGGGCTTTTTTGGCCTGTTTTGCACGTGGTCTAATGAGACCGTACGGTCTCTGCTCGTTGGTGTCTGGCGGCTTTCGCTCATTCAGGTGTGTGCCCGTAGTTTGGACGTTGCCCCTTCTCCCGGGTGTGTGCCGTTCTGTCCTGTGACACTTCACCATTCATCTTGTCTGTCCGACTCCTGATGGGCTTCTCGGTCATTTCCGTGTTGGAATTGTTTCAGATCGTGCGCTGCTGTGGGCCTTCTCGTGTGCGGGTTTTGGCGAGCAGGTGCACGCGGTTTGAGTGCGAAGATCGGTGGGGCTGGAATTGGCGGGTCACAGGACGGTAGTAGGTTCTCCTTCAGTAGGTGCAGACAGACAGATTTCCGAGGCACTTGTGTGAAACCACCGTCCCACCGGCAGTGCAGGAGCATTGCTCCACGTCTGTGCCCCCGTCTACACTCTCTGCAAAAGGAGCGATTACTAAGGCCCTTATTCAGTGAAATCATGCTTAGGGTGAGGATGGTGCCCTCACCTCCCAGGGCAGCCTTGGCATGTTTGGCGGGTCTGGGTGTCCAGTGTGTCCCTGACTCAGAGAGGTTCCCCTCGAGGTGTGGACCCCAACTGTGTGCGGTGTGGGGCTTGGCCGGTGGGGAGGGGGCCCGGGGAGCTGAGGAGGGGCAGGGAAGGCCCCGGGAGTTCAGCTTGACAGGGAGATTGGTGGCTTTTTAATTTCTTCTGTTTGAAAGCCCCCTGCTGAAGTAGAAGAAGGAAACTATCCTGTCAGTCACCGGCTGCTGAGAGTGCTTTCATGGGAGTGTCAAGGAGGTAAAGATGAAGATATCTAAAAATGTTTGCTTTTGGAGCAGGTGTTAATGCGTGTGCATGTTTGTAAGCACGAAGGGCGAGAGCCTGGCTAATTGGACCACAGTGATTTCAAAGGTGCTTCCCCCACCCACCCCCCTTCCACCTTTCCTTCTGCGCAGCGCCTGGAAGCCGTGTGTCCTCAGGTGGAAGGGTTGCTCCTACCTAGAGAGGTGGGGTGGGCGATGGGATGGGGAAGGGGGGCTGGAGGGGCATCCGGGGATGGGGGCGAGCAGAGTGCCAGACCCACGAGGGAGGCAGTCCTGGCTGGGGGCTGGGCAGGGCCCCTCGCCTGAGTCGGCTCAGCAGTGCCGTGAGCTGGCCTGGTTCCCTGGGGAGCAGGCAGCAAGGAGCGGCTGGCCTCAGAGCCTGACCTTCTGAGTGAGATGTTTACACGAATGCAGAAAGTGTCACCATGCCGTATCCCTGCGCGGTGCTCACCCTGCGTGCGAGGCCTGGGCTGGGGACCCATGTGAGCTGTGCCTTGGGTGACAGGGTGAAATCTCTTGCTCTAACCTGCCCTCCCCACCTGCTGGCCTTGCCCTGGCCTCATTGATGCCGTTCATCAAAGAACAGTGAGCACCTCTTGCATGCAGAGCGCTGGGGTGGTCTCAGCTAATCAAGGGAGAAAGGGATCCGGTCCCCACCCTCAGAGACCTCACACCGTAGGAGACACCATGGCACATACATCATGCCAGGAAGGGAGGTTTCCCTGGGTGAGGGCGCTGAGCCCTGCCACATGCCAGGTACCCATGCAGGTGCCCTCCTGCATCTCATCGGGGAGTTTCAGTGATGCTACCAAGTTCTTCCAGAGACAAAGTAGTAGAAGCAGGTCTGGGTGAGACTGGGCTCTCTCCATTGCGTGTGGCTTCTCGCCGGAGTCAGTGGCGAGAAGGACCCTGTGGTGCCTGTAGGGGAAGCTGATGGCATCTGGCATCCAGGTATGCGCAGTGCCGGGAGGTTGATGCTCCTGGAACGAGACTGCTGGATCCAAGGAGGTCCGCCAGAAAGGCCTGGGTATTGAAGGCAGAAGAGTTTCCTCTGTGGCAGGCCCATTGGCAAGGAAGGCCGGTCACCAGAGAACAATGACCTCAGAGGGCTCAGCAGAAAGAGGTCCTCGAAGGATGAGCTGGTACCCAGAGGAAGTGGGAGCAGCGTCTGTGGGAGGACTTGGGGGAGTCTGACCTCGTTGGGATGGAGGCCTCTCATGTGGGAGCATCGTGGGCAGTGAGGGTGGGGAGGTAGCCTGTGGCCAGGCCACAGAGGGCCTTGAATGCCAGGTTAAGGGGTTTGGGTTTAGACTCGACCCTGCGGGCCGGGGTCCAAATCTGGGGGTCCCTTGGCTGGTGTTTTATTAGGGTTCTCTTGATAAACCAGAAGATAAAGCCGCCAGGGCCCCGAGTTCCCTGCTCCTACGGCGCAGTTGACAGGAGCGCGGCAGCAGCTGGGACCATGTGTTCCCAGGCACCGCAGTCCCCATCCATCCCTACTGTATTCTGGGGGCTGCTTTGTTCATTTATGCCCCCTGCCTGGTCCCCGTGGGCACCTGAATGTGCAACCTTGGACTTAGGCACTAGGGAGCCATTGAAGGTTTGGGAGCAGAGTACAGCCTGGATGTAGCTGAGTGTTTGAGGGAGATGAATCTGGCAGCAGTGTTGAGGCAGAAGAGGATGAAAGGGAACATAGACCTGCCTGGCCTGGTCCAGAGGTGAGGGGATGAGGCCAGGAGAGAAGAGAGGAGGGAGGAGAGAGAACCGGTACCTGGTTTGTGTGGTGTGCCTACTTGGCCCTGGTGGCTTGGGGAGGGTGGGGGGGTGATGGTGGGGGTAGGAATGGAATGGTAGTGGGCCCAAGAGCCCCAGCTGGGGCTGATTCTGAAGTCCCAGTAAGACTGTTGGGGCCCAGTGTCCCTGTGGACCCCTTCCCCTGCTAAAGAGCCTGAGCCCAGAGTGGATGACTGCAGCTCGTGGGGGCAAAAGCCGCCCTTAGCAGCACCAGGGGGACTTGGTGAGTAGAAGCGGCACCGTTCAGCTTGACGGCCTTCTCATAAACGTGGGGCACAGGGGGGTCTGAGGCAGGCCTCCACAGGGACCCAGACTGCTGGAGACCTCCCCTGGGGGATGCTAAACTGGCCCTTTTATAGTGGGGGGCCTCTTCGTGGCTTTCTAGCCTCCAGACCCTGGGAGTTAGGGTGACTCAGGGACGCGTCTCCTTGGGAACATTTTCCCAGCACCCTCTCCTGGCTGTTGCTGGCCAGGGAGTGATTTGGAGCCCATAGAAAGGCAAGGGTTTTTTTTTGAAACCTTTTTAGTGGCAGGGTCGCCTTTGAAATCCCCCCTCCCCACAGGGAGCAAGGCTGCCTTCTCTGGGCTACCCCCAGCTTTTGAAATGGTTTTAGACATCCCCTCCGCCAGCAGGCACATCAAGAACGTGGAGTGGGCCCCATTCTGTGGCCTCCCACAGGGTGGACCTGGCCCTGCCCAGCTGCCCTTGCCCACATCTGGAAGGATAGCCCCCTCCTCGCCCCCCAAAATGGCTCTGCATGAGGCCTGCCTTGGGCTTCCTGTGGCCTGGCTCAGAAGCAGGTCCCCTTCCAGTGGCTGGAGCAGGGGGCGTGTCTTCGCCTGTGTGTTGAACACGTGGGCACAGAGCGTGCCCAGCCCCCCGAGGGCACCCGAGGCCTCAGACCCCACAGAAGCAGATAGGCCCTTTCCTTAACTGCTCGTGGATGTTTCTCCTCTTGGTTCCTGCCAGGCGGGGCTGGATAAGGGGTCTGAGAACTTGTCCTTGAAATAACGAACTTGCTCTGACCCAGGTCAGCCCTAAGGGAGTGACTCAGCCTCTGGGCCCTGGCGTCTTTACCCCGGGCTTCACGGGCCCCTGGGGGCAGCGCCGAGGAGGGTCAGGGCTGGGAAGGGACAGTCCTCAGGGAACCTCGACAGGAACGTTCACCCTCTATGTCCTTGGAAAGTGGCTGAGGACTCTCTGGCAGGCAGCCAGCCAGGCCAGAGTCAGCCTCGGCCCAGTGGGGCATTCGGGATTCTGGGGATGTTGTTTTCCTGGTCACATCGGCCCCATTCTCTGGGTGCCTCTGAAGACCAATCTCTGCTGTCGGGGGTGAAGGAATTGGGGGCATCTGGAAGATAAGCTTCTCCCATTTCCTGCCCCCACACGGGGTGGGCTGGTGGTCCTTGTCTGTCGTCTCCTTCTAGCCCTTCCCTCGCTGTGGCAGGATGGGCCGTGGTCCACCTGGAGGGCGTGTGTGTGTGGTGGGGGAGCGTGCTTCTGTCTTCTAAGGCTTTAAGAAGCACATCCCTAGAGGCACAGCAAGCCCCCTTGCTGTCTGGGTCCCCACTCTTTCTGCAGCTGCTTGCATGCCCAGGACCTGTGCTGAAGGCCTGGCCTGCAGCATTTGGGAGGGGAGGGTAAGTCTGGTGTGGAAATCGGTGTCTCGCCCTCCTACCGGGAGAATATAAACCACCTCAGCTATAACTGAAGAGGAAAACCTGTGAAAGGGACAAGGAGAAGGGGTTTCTGCATACTCTCTGCCGCGAACACGTGTTGCCATACAGGGCTGTGTGAGGCCCTTCCATGGAGCTCTGATTCAGAGGATGCCAGACCTAAAACATCCGTGCACTCGTAAGACGTGATGAAAACGTCTCCCTCTCCCCCTGGAGATTACATCTCATGCTCTGGAACTGCTCTGTCAGAATAGCAAGCCTGGACAGATGGCATATCATCCCATTCTTTTTATATATATTTTATTTTTATTTTTCCAAAATCCCCTTAGCAGCCCCCAAGGGTGAGAAGAGTCCATTTCCCTGACTTTGAACCTTATCGGTTGGTTTGAGGAAGCTGTTGATCAAGCACTTTGGTTTATGAAGGACCCATCAATTCCGGATTTTAAGATAGTGGAAATGTTCTTGTTCTCATAGATTTCTCCTCCTCCTCCTCCTCCTCCTCCTTCTTCTTGAGGGAGAAAGACCTCTGTAGGTGGGGTTTCCTCTAATAATAACCTTTGTTCAGTAAACATGATTGAGATCCTTGAGGGGGGCTCAGTGAGGAACCTCTCCTCTCATCCAGTTGGGGAGGAATAACCCCAAAGGAAAAGTTCTATGTAATGTCACAAGCGTGAGATATGGAAGCTCAAAGGATAGGCGTGTTACCGAGTCTGGGCATCCAGGAAAACCTCCTGGAGGAGGGGACACCTAAGAAGATGGGAAGTAAGGTGGAAGGGGCATTCCAGGCAGAGAATACCAGAAGCCAATTCATAGAGAAGAGGCCCATATAGTATGAGGGGGAAATTACAGACAAAGCAATGTCGCTTCAGGAAAAATCATGAGGCAGGAGGTGGGCGGGTCGCAGAGACAGTGCAGTGCGGTGGGCGAGAGATGAGGGTGTTGGTTAGGGGGTGAGGGTTTAAGAAACATTTAAGAGGCAAAACCAGCAGGGGTGGCAAAGTTGAATGCACGTGGGAAGGGAAGAAGTTAGGAATGACTTCAGGGTCTCAGGGAACCAAGTTTTGGGGTGACAGGTAGATGACACAGTGCCTGAGGAAGAGCTGCCTGTTGCGGGGCTGGCAAAGATGACCCTAACCATGACCTTACAGGTGAGGCTGACTGCGTACTGGGCAGGGTCAGTGGAATCAGATGGAGGAATGAGCTGGGACCTGGGGGACTTGCCAGGTTCCGGGCTGGGAAGGGAGGATGGGAGACAGGAGCTGGAGGGGTCTGAGGGTCCCAGGAAGCTTTTGCATTTTTAAGGAGGGGACACCAGAGTATATTTCTAGGCTATGGGGAGGGCCTCAGTGGGGAGAGGAGGAGGAAGGGGGAGAGGAGCTCGCAATAGTGCCAGTTCCGGAGAGGCAGGGACTGGGGCCCCGGCAGCCTCTTGTGTGGGCCCGCCCACAGGCATGGCCTTCTCTTCTTGCTTTTCGTTGCCATGGACATGGTGACCTGTACTGTGGGACGGACTTTCCTGAGTGCCCTTTATGGTCATTTGGCTGCCTGAGAGCCGTTGGTGCTTGGGCAGCAACCCTTGTGTCTGCTTCTGGCTGAGCCTTACTGGAGTTGAGGACAAAAAACAAAGGTCCCGTGGTCCATGGTGGCCCTAGGGCTTGGGTCCCTGTGCCCTGGGCTTCTAGCAATTTGCAGAACCTCACACTGGACGCCCTTCCTCATGTGTCTCTGGAGTCCAATGGGGAGGGAGGGGGAGACCTCCTCCACTGAGGAAGTTGGGGTGGCCCTCACGGGCCAATGAGTCTCACAGGTCCCTCCTGCTCTGGCTTCCAGCCCATCTGCCTGGGAAGGGGAGGTGGGGAGAGAAGGGAGGTGGTTCTCCAGAGATACATAGGCACATTGCGAGCCTGAGTTGGAGTAAGAATCCAGCATCACTGATTGGGAGCCTTTTCTAAACAAAAACATCTTAAGGAAGTGATGATTTTAGTTCATTCAGTAGTGCTTTTTTTTTTTTTTAATTTTTTAATTTAAATTCAATATAGTTAACATATAGTGTCTTACTAGTTTTGGGGTAGAATTCAGTGATTCATCAGTTGCATATAATACCCAGTGCTCATTACGTGGAGTGCCCTCCTTAATGTCCATTACCCAATTACCTCATCTCCCCACCCTCCAGTAGAGCTTTATTGAGCACCAACTGTTTGCTCTATCTGCTGTAGCTATGAATATTAATGAGAAAGAGAGTATGCACGTGGGCCCATACATGCACACTCAGAATGTAGAGCTCTCTAGTCAGTCACAGTGGTTAAGAACACTCCCAACTCCTGGTCATGTCACTTCGTGGCTAACCAAGTTATCTGTCTCTGTCTGGTTCAGCTCCTCATCTATAATATAATCCCGTGCTAATGGTACACAGCAGTTTAGGGAGGACTCGTTTAGTGGCAAGTCAGACCCAGGTCATACTGACTATCACATAGAAAAGAGAATTATCGGTTCATATAATTGAAAAGTCCCAGGATTCCTTGGGTAAGAGGCTTCAGGCATGGCTGGATCCAGGGGTTCTAGCAAAGTCATCTCCCTCTCTTCTGCCTCTCAGCTCTGCCTCCTCTTTGTTGCCTTCTTTCCCTGGTGCATGATGACAACCAGCCACTCTTGGTCCAGCAGTCCCAGCAGAGAGGGACATGTGCTTCCTCATCAGTGGAAAAGATCTCAGGACCAAGTCTCGCAGTCTCGGGAGGGTCCTGAAGCTACCCGTGAATTAGTTCCTGTAGCCAGGGAAATGGAGTAGTTGAATATTCAGGTTAGCACCACTTGCCCTTCCGGAGTGCTGGGGTGGGTTGTTGTCAGCCCACTTTCCCCCTAAAATGGGAGCAGGGAGGGTATTCTTGAAAATCAAGGAGGTACCTATTTCCACAAGAATGGGGATGCACAGAGAGGGTCCTACCCCTGCTTTTGAAGGGAGCTGCTTAGAGCATTAAATGAACTAAAAAATGTATGAAAATCACCCAGCACACTGCCTGGCTCATGTGACTTTTCTGTCCATGGTAGCTGTTAACATTAATATTATTAATATTATTATTAGTCCCTGTGGCAGGGACTAATTAAAGATAATGCTTAAGATAATGAGGATGATACTAGAACCCTTGTTTTGGAAGGATAAACAGCCCTTCTGAGGTCATGCTAAGCCTGCATCCCATGTGCCAGTCTATGGCAGCTCAGAGGGTGCTGCTGAGGGCTTCCTGGAAGAGGAGGACTTGTTCTCTGCCTTTGTCAAGCTCTAAGGGGGTCTGCCTGCAGGATAGATCCAGAGAATAGCTCCAATGAGGATGATTGATTCATTTACTCCTTTATTCATTCTGAACTGTTTTTCTTCCTTGCGCTCCAAGTACATGCCAGGCACTAAGCATGGATGTCATGGCAAAACAAAATCCCCCCCGATCCTGGAGCTAGTGGGGGGCAGGTGGGTGTCAAACAAGCAAAGAGATGAGAAATCCGGACCTTCTTGGATATGCCTTCTTGGATATGCCATCAGGCTCTGTCCTGCCTGGAGCAGCACCTAAAAACTCAAGTGGTCACTGTTTTGGTCTTTTTCTGAATTTTATGCGGACCACCCACAGAGGGTCACTTTGCCAGCAGAGGCCTATACCCACAGCAGCTGGGGGATGTCCCCAGCTAATGTCTGTCTTCCCCCCTCGTAAGGCACTGCCCTGCCTGTGGTGTCTGTGGTCCCTGCCATCCCTTTCCTGGCCCTCTGGCCACTCTCCTACAGTCTTCCTATTCCATCTCTCAGTGCCCACCCTGCCTTTTCCGGGCCACAGCCCCTGGGTGGCTCCAGCCGCCTGTGTCCTAAGCCTTCCCTCCTAGGGTGTCCGGAATTCACAAATAAAAACACAGAATGGCTAGTTAAATTTGAATTCCAAATAAAGAACATGTAATTTTTTAGTCTGAGTGTGTCTCCAATATTGCATGGGAGATATGTAATAAAAAATAATTTTTTATTTTTTAAATAAAATAGATAGACAATAATATTGTCTTTTTAAAAAAATGACAGACAATAATATTGCATGGGAGATAAATAATAAAAAATGATTTATTTATTTGAAATTTAAATTTAACTGACCGTACTTTATTTTACCTGGCTGCCCTGTTCCCATGCCTCCAGCGCCTTAGCTTGGGGAATAATGGTGCTCCCACCCATCTTTCCTTCTTTTAAAGCTCTTTGCCTTTATTCCTCCTTACATTTTTTAAAAAAGATTTTATTTATTTATTTGACAGAGAGAGATCACAAGTAGGCAGAGAGGCAGGCAGAGAGAGAGAGGAGGGGAAGCAGGCTGCCTGCTTAGCAGAGAGCCCGATGCGGGGCTCGATCCCAGGACCCTGAGATCATGACCTGAGCTGAAGGCAGAGGCTTAACTGCTGAGCCACCCAGGCACCCCACATTTTTTTTAACTTAAAAGTATTCAACTTTTTATTTTGAGGTAATTGTGGGTTCTCATGGAGTTCACAGATCCTCTGTACCTGTTACTCAGTTTCCCCGGAGGATAATAGTTCATAAAATTCCGGTATGGTATCACAAGGATGAAATTGGCATGGACGCATTCAGGCTATGGAACATTTCCATTACCACCAGCATCCTTCATGCTGTCTTAGCCACTTCCATTCTGCCCCAACTCCTGCCTTAACCCTGGAAAATGTGCATCTGTTATCCATTTCTATAGTTCTGTCATTTCAAGAATGCTACATAAATGGAGTCCTGCATAAGTTTTCATTGTCTTTGGGATAAATGCCCAGGTGTGCTGTTGCTGGGTCTGTAATGCTTGTGCGTATGACTTTTAAAGAAACCACAACACTGTTTCCTAGAGCAGCTGTGCCTTTTTACGTTCTTACCAGCAAGGTCAAGTTTCTCTATGTCGAGAGACATCAAATTTCTTCACATCCTTTGCCAGCATTTGGTTTCTCACTATTTTATATTTTAGCAATCTGATAGGTGTGTAGTAATATCTTACTGTCTTTTAATTTACATTTTCCTAATGACTAATGATATTGAATGTGTTTTCATGGGCTTATTTACCATCTGTTTGTCCTCTTGTATGAAATGCATTTTCATATCTTTTGCTTATTTTCGAATTGGATTGTTTGCTTTTTTACCGTTGAGTTTTTTTTTAAAGTTTATTTATTTATTTATTTGACAGCGAGAGAGAGAGACAGTGAGAGCGAGAACACAAGCAGGGGGAGTGGGAGAGGGAGAAGCTGGCTTCCCGCTGAGGAAGGAGCCTGATGTGGGGCTCAATCCCAGGACTTTGGGATTGTGACCCAAGTCAAAGGCAAACTCTTAACAACTGAGCCACTCAGGCACCCCTTACTGTTGTATTTTGAGAGTTCTTTATATAGTCTAGATACTAGTCCTTTGTTGGTTACATGGTTTGCATAAATTGCCTCTCAGTCTTTTCACCTGAACAGACTCCTTAACACAGTATTTTGCAGAGTAAGTGATTAAAATTTGATGAAGTCAATTTATCAATTTTTCCTTTTATAGCTCATGCCTTTGATGCCCAGTTTAAGAACACTTTATCTAACCCTAGATCCCAAAGATTTTTTTTGCCCACTTTTTTCCAAAAACATTTTATGATTTTATATTTCACAGGTAAGTCCATAATCCGTTTTGAGTTAGCACTTACATAAGCTACAAGACTTGGATTGAGCTGCTGCTTCTTCTCCTACAAATGTCCAGTTGCTCTTGCATCATTTGTTAAAAACACTATAATTCCACCACTGAGTTGTTTTTGCCAAATACCAGCTAGGCATATTTGTGTGGCTCTATTTCTGGGTTCCATTGATCTATGTGTCTATCCCTCTGTCAGTACGACACAGTCTCCATTACTGTAGCTATATGCAGCAGAGGGAGAGGGAGAGAGAAACTCAAGCAGACTCCTCCCAGAGCATGGAGCCTGTGCAGGGCTTGATCTCATGACCTTGAGATCATGACCTGAGCTGAAACCAAGAATCAGAAGCCTGACCAACTGCCTCACCCAGGTGTCTCTCTTCCTATCATTTTAATAAGAATTGTATAAACCTGCATATTGATTGGGGGAGAATTGATATCTCCTATGTCAAGGCTTCTAATCCATGAACATGGTATATCTTTCCGTGTACTTAGATCTTTGATTACCTTTTTAAAAAATTACTTACTTACTTATTTATTTATTTATTCAATTACTTATTTTATTATTTTTATTAACATATAATGTCTTATATATGCCTGGGATACAGGTCTGTGAATCGTCAGGCTTACACATTTCACAGCCCTCACCATATCACATACCCTCCCCAATGTCCATAACCCAACCACCCTCTCCATACCCCCCTACCCCCGGTAAACCTCAGTTTGTTTTGTGAGATTGAGAGTCTCTTATGGTTTGTCTCCCTCTTGATCCCGTCCTGTTTCATTTTTCCTTCCCAAACTCCCAACTTTGCCTCTCAAATTCCTCATATCAGGGAGATCATATGATAATTGTCTTTTTCTGATTGACTTATTTTGCTCAGTGTGATACCCTCTAGTTCCAGCTATGTAGTTGCAAATGGCAAGATTTCATTTCTTTTGATGGCTGCATGGTATTCCACTGTATATATGTACACTATATATATATATATATATATATATATATATATATATATATATATGTATGTGTATATATATATATGTATATATACACACACACACATAATGTATATGTTTACCACATCTTCTTTATCCATTCATCTGTTGATGGAGATGAATCTGGTCAAACTATGGTTCCTTCCATAGTTTGGCTATTGTGGACATTGCTGCTATAAACATTCAGGTGCACGTGCCCCTTCGGATCACTACATTTGTATCTTTAGGGTAAATACCCAGTAGTGTAATTGCTGGGTCATAGGGTAGCTCTATCTTCAAATTTTTGAGGAACCTCCATGCTGTTTTCCAGAGTGGCTGCACCAGCTTGCATTCCCACCAACAGTGTAGGAGGGTTCCCCTTCCTCTGTATCCTCACCAACATCTGTTGTTTCCTGACTTGTAAATTTTAGCCATTCAGACTGGTGTGAGGTGGTATCTCATTGTGGTTTTGATTTGTATTTCCCTGATGACAAATGATGTGGAGCACTTTTTCATGTGTCTCTGCCATCTGGATGTCTTCTTTGCAGAAATGTCTGATCATGTCCTCTGCCCATTTCTTGATTGGATTATTTGTTCTTTGGGTGTTGAGTTTGATAAGTTCTTCGTAGATTTTGGATACTAGCCCTTTATCTGATATGTCATTTGTGAATATCTTCTCCCATTCTGTCAGTGGTCTTTTGGTTTTGTTCACTGTTTCTTTTGCTGTGCAAAAACTTTTATCTTGATGGAGTCCCAATAGTTCATTTTTGCCCTTGCTTCCCTTGCCTTTGGCAATGTTTCTAGGAATAAGCTGCTGCCTGTGTTCTCCTTAAGGATTTTGATGGATTCTTGTCTCACATTGAGGTTTTTCATCCATTTTGAGTCTATTTTTGTTTGTGGTGTAAGGAAATGGTCCAGTTTCATTCTTCTGCATGTGGCTGTCCAATTTTCCCAACCCCACTGAAAAGTTGAAAAGTTGAAAAGACTGTATTTTTTCCATTGGACATTTTTTTCCTGCTTTGTCAAAGATGAGTTGACCATAGAGTTGAGGGTCTATTTCTGAGCTCTCTATTCTGTTCTATTGATCTATGTGTCTGTTTTTGTGCCAGTACCATACTGTCTTGATGATTACAGCTTTGTAATAGAACTTGAAGTCTGGAATTGTGATGCCACTAATTTTGGCTTTCTTTTTCAACATTCCTCTAGCTATTTGGGGTCTTTTCTGGTTCCATATAAATTTTAGGATTATTTGTTCCATTTTGTTGAAAAAAATTGATGGTATTTTGATAGGGATTGAATTAAACATGTAGACTGCTTTAGGTAGCATAGACATTTTCACAACATTTGTTCTTCCAATCCATGAGCATGGAACATTTTTCCATTTCTTTGTGTCTTCCTCAATTTCTTTCATGAGTACTTTATAGTTTTCTGAGTACAGATTCTTTGCCTCTTTGGATTGGCTTATTCCTAGGCATCTTATGGTTTTGGGTGCAATTGTAAATGGGATCTACTCCTTAATTTCTCTTTCTTCTATTTTGCTGTTGGTGTATAGAAATTCAACTGATTTCTGTGCATTGATTTTATATCCTGATACTTTACTGAATTCCTGTATGAGTTCTAGCAGTTTTAAAGTGGAGTCTTTGGGTTTTCAACATAAAGTATCATATCATCTGCAAAGAGTGAGAGTTTGACTTCTTCTTTGCTGATCTGGAAGCTATTTATTTATTTATTTATTGTTGTTGTCTGATTACTGAGGCTGGAACTTCTAGTACTATGTTGAATAGCAGTGGTGATAATGGACATCATTGTCGTGTTCCTGACCTTAGGGGAAAAGCTCTCAGTTTTTTCCCATTGAGAATGATATTTGCTGTGAGTTTTTCATAGATGGCTTTGATGGTATTGAGGTATGTACCCTCTATCCCTACACTTTGAAGAGTTTTGATCAGGAAGGGATGCTGTACTTTGTCAAATGCTTTTTCAGCATCTATTGAGAGTATCATATGGTTCTTGTTCTTTCTTATATTAATGTATTGTATCACACTGATTGATTTGCAGATGTTGAGCCAACCTTACAACCCAGGAATAAATCCCACTTGGTCGTGGTGAATAATCCTTTTAATGTATGGTTGGATCCTATTGGCTAGTATTTGGTGAGAATTTTCGCATCTGTGTTCATCAAGGATATTGGTTTGTAATTCTCCTTTGTCTGGTTTTGGGATCAAGGTAATGCTGGCCTCATAAAATGAGTTTGGAAGTTTTCCTTCCATTTCTAGTTTTTAGAACAGTTTCAGGATAATAGGTATTAATTCTTCTTCAAATGTTTGGTAGAATTCCCCTGGGAAGCCGCCTGGCTCTGGGCTCGTGTTTTTTGGAGATTTTTGATGAATGCTTCAATCTCCTTACTGTTGATGGGTCTGTTCAGGTATTCTATTTCTTCCTGGTTTAGTTTTGGTAGTTTATACGTCTCTAGGAATGCATCCATTTCTTCCAGATTGTCAAATTTGCTGGCGTATAGTTGCACATGATATGCTCTTATAATTGTTTGCATTTCTTTGGTGTTGGTTGTTATCTCTTCTCTTTCATTCATGATTTTACTTATTTGGGTCCTTTCTCTTTTCTTTTTGATAAGTGTGATCAGGGGTTTATCAATCTTATTAATTCTTTCAAAGAACCAGCTCCTGGTTTCGTTGATTTGTTCTATTGTTTTTTGATTTCTATTTTATTGATTTCTGCTCCGCCCTTTATTATTTCTCTTCTGCTGGGTTTAGGGTTTCTTTGGTGTTCTTTCTCCATCTCCTTTAGGAGTAGGGTTTGGTTGTGTACTGGAGACATTTCTTTTTTCTTGAGAAAGGCTTGTATTGCTATATACTTTCTTCTTAGGACTGCCTTTGCTGTGTCCCACAGATTTTGAATAGTTGTGTATTCATTTTCATTTTTTTCCATGAATTTTTAAAATTCTTCTTTAATTTCCTGGTTGACCCATTCATTCTTTAGTAGGATGCCCCTTAGCCTCTATGTATTTGAGTTCTTTCCAACTCTCCTCTTGTGATTGAGTTCTAGCTTCAGAGCATTGTGGTCTGAAAATATGCAGGGATGCAGGGAATGATCCCAATCTTTTGGTACCAGTTGTGACCAGATTTATGACCAAGGATGTGATCTATTCTGGAGAGTGTTCCAAGTGCACTAGAGAAGAATATGTATTCTGTTGCTTTGGGATGGAATGTTCTGAATATATCTGTGATGCCTATCTTGTCCAGTGTGTCATTTAAGGCCTTTATTTCCTTGTTGATCTTTTGCTTGGATGATCTGTCCATTTCAACGAGAGGGGTGTTAAAGTCCCCTACTATTATTGTATTATTGTCAATGTGTTTCTTGGTTTTGTTATTAATTGGTTTATATAGTTGGCTGCTCCCATGTTAGGGGCAGAGATATTTAAAATTGTTAGAAATTCTTGTTGGACAGACAGTTTGAGTATGATACAGTGTCCTTCCTCATCTCTTATTATAGTCTTTGGCCTAAAATATAATTGATCTGATATAAGGATTGCCACCCCAGCTTTCTTTTGATGTCCATTAGCATGGCAAATTGTTTTCCACCCCCTCACTTTAAATCTGGAGGTGTCCTTTGGTCTAAAATGAGTTTCTCGTAGATAGCATATTGATGGGTTTTGTTTTTTTATCCATTCTGAAACCCTGTGTCTTTTGGTTGGGGCATCTAGCCCATTTACATTCAGGGTGACTACTGAAAGATATGAGTTTAGTGCCATTGTATTGTCTGTAAGGTGACTCTTACTCTATATTGTTTGTATTCCTTTCTGGTCTACTACTTTTAGGCTCTCGCTTTGCTTAGAGGACCCCTTTAAATAAATCCTGTAGGGCTGGTTTGGTGTGTGCAAATTCTTTAGTTTTTGTTTGTCCGGAAGCTTTTTATTTCTCCATCAATTTTCAATGATAGCTTAGCTGGATATACTATTCTTGGCTGCATGTTTTTTCTTATTTAGGGCTCTGAATATATCATGCTAGTTCTTTCTGGACTGCTAGGTCTCTGTGGATAAGTCTGCTGCCAATCTAATATTTTTACCATTGTATGTTAGAGACTTCTTGTCCAGAGCTGCTTTCAGCATTTTCTCTTTGTCACTAAGATTTGTAAGTTTTACTATTAGATGATGGGGTGTGGATCTATTTTTATTGATTTTGAGGGGGTTTGTTTATGCCTCCTGGATTTTGATGCTTGTTCCCTTTGCCATATTAGGGAAATTCTCTACTATAATTCGCTGCAATATACCTTCTGCCCCCTTTTCTCTTTCTTCTTCTTCTGGAATCCCAATTATTCTAATATTGTTTTGCCTTATGGTATCACTTATTTCTTGAATTCTTCCCAGTAGTTGAGTATGTCCAGTAGTTGTTTGTCTCTCTGTTGCTAAGCTTCTTTATGCTCCATCATTTGGTCTTCTATATCGCTAATTCTCTCTTCTGCCTCATTTATCCTGCAGTAAGAGCCTCCATTTTTTTATTGCACCTCATTAATAGTTTTTTGATTTCAGCTTGATTAGACTTTAGTTCTTTTATTTCTCCAGAAAGGATTTTATTTCTCCAAAAGGCTTTCTCTAATATCTTCCATGCCTTTTTTTGAGCCCAGCTAGCACTGGGCTCATCATTCTGAACTCTCATTTTGACATATTACCAATGTCCATATTGATTAGGTCCTTAGCCATGGGTACTGCCTCTTTTTGTTTTTCTTTTCTTTTCTTTTCCTTTCTTTCTTTCTTTTTCTATTTTTTTGTGGTGAGCTTTTCTGCCTTGTCATTTTATCCAGATAAGAATATATGGATGAGAGAATAAAATACTTAAAGTGTGGTAAGGACCCAAGAAAAATGTACTCTAAGCAAATCAGAAGAGACCTAAAACTGGGGGGAAAAGATTAGGGGGAAAAAAGAAATAAAAATAAAAAATTAAGAAAAAAAATACACACACACACACACACATACATACATATATGTATGCATTTCTATATATGTATGTATATAAATATATATATGTGTGTGTGTGTGTGTGTGTATACACACACACATACACACACACACACATATATATATTAGACTGGTGAATAGAACAGAGCCACCAACTTGATTTTGGGTGTAATCTGCTCTCAGAAGATACTATCTCACAAAGTTTTATTGATAGGGAAACGTATGTATATATATAGATATATAGATATATCTATATATAAATAAGGTTAAACATGAAGAAGGGATGGAATATGATTGTAAAGATGAAAATTTAAAAAAATTCTAAAAAGCAATTGATAAGTTGGTTGGTAGAAGAAAAGAGAGAAGAGAATGTGCTCAGGCTAGAGACTAGAACAAAGCCATGTGCTAGATTTAGGGTATAATTTAGGGTATAATTTGATTAGAAGAAATTGTATCCCAAAATTTTAAAGAAAAAAAATCCTATATATATACACAAAAAATAAGGTTAAATACAATGAAGGGATAAAATATGACTGTAATGATGAAGATTTAAAAGGTTTTTTAAGGAAAGGTATTTTTAAGATAAACTAGGTAAAATGTTTAAAGAGGAAAGAGGAAATTAAAAAAAATAGAACAAGAAAAAAAATAAAATAAAAAAATTAACTTTGCAAGACTAAAGGATAATGGGGGAAAATTCATGAATTCTATGTTTTGCTTTCCCCTAGCTCTGGAGTTCTGCTGCTCTCCTTGACTGGTGAACTTTGTCTTGGATGGATGTTCTTGCTGATCTTCTGGGGAGGGGCCTGTTGTAGTGATTCTCAAATGTCTTTGCCTGAGGATAGAATTGCACTGCCCTTGCCAGGGGCCAGGCTAAATAATCTGCTTGGGTTTGCTCTCAGTAACTTTTGTTACCTGAACACTACGCAGAGCTCTGGAGGACAGGAATGAAGATGGCGGTTTCCCAATCTCTGGCCAGAGGAGCCAAGAGCTCAGGGCCCCACTCCTCAGTGCGCCCTCAGAAACACTGTCAATGCCTCCCGTCTCCTTGGTCTCTGGTTGCGCTCTGTGTCACCCACCCTGTGACTGAGCATTTCTATCTCTGGTGCACAGCTCAGTTTGGAGTCTCCAAACCCAGCAGATTCCTGGATCCCGTGTAGATCTTGTGCTGCTCCTCCTGGTGGAGAAAGGAGGGAGTCTCCCTGGATCTGCCACTTGTGGGGTCTCTGCTTGAAAGGCCGTGGCCCAACTGTGCCTTGGATCATGGTTTAAGGTAACCCTGAGCTGAGAACCCCCACCTTGGCTCCATCTCTGTATCTGGCTTCCCCACTCCGATACCTGGCAGCTCTGCCACACTCAGACACCCCTGATTTTTCTGTGACCCCTTGCATCCTGAGACCACACTGTCCCTGTGAGGACTCCATCCCTGCTTAGCGTCTGGAGCGATGTCCCTCAGTGGAGCAGACTTCTAAAAGTTCTGTTTTGTGCTCCGCTGCTCTAACACTTGCCAGTAGCTGTCCCCTCCCCTCTCAGTCTATCTTCCTTTCGCATCAGATTCACTTCTCCGCACGTCCTACCTTTCAGAACGTGGTTGATGTTCTCTTCCCAGAATTGCTGCTCTTCTTCTCTTCGATCTCCTGTTGAGTCTGTAGGTGTTCAGAATGGTTTGATAACTATGTAGCTGAATTCCTGGGACCTGATGTCATTTCAGTCTGCTACTCCTCTGCCATCTTGGCCCCAGACCTGTGATTTTTTTTCTTTTTAAGATTTATTTATTTATTTATTTGAGACAGAGAGAGAAAGAGACAGGTGCATGGGGAGGGGCAGAGGGAGAGGGAGAGGAGAGGGAATTTCAAGCAGACTTCCTGCTGAGCATAGAGTCTGTTGTCGGGCTTCATCCCACCACACTGAGATCCTGACCTGAGACAAAATGAAGAGTTGGAATCCCAATTGAATGAGCTACCCTGATGCCCCTTCTTTGATTTTTTTATGGTTTATTGTGGCTTGTGGCAAAGTTGTCCTGTACATGTTTTGATAAATTTACATCTAAGTATTTTGTTTATTTTAGCAATTAGAGATGATATTGCATTTTTAATATTGATGTTCACATGTTCATTGCTGGGATATAGACATGTATTTGGTTTTTGAATGTTGTTTTTATAGCCCTTGACTTTAACTCAGTTGTAGGAATTTTTATTTTTGTTTTTGTAGATTCCATTGCATTTTCTATATAGACAATCATGTCATCTGCAAATAAGGACAGTTTTATTCATTCCTTTTCTATCTATGAGCCTTTTATTTCCTTTTCTTGCTTTTTGCTCTGGTTAGTACTTCCAGCACTGTGCCGAATAAGACTGGTGGCATCCTTGTCTTGTTTCAGTCTTTTATCGTTATGTATAATAGTAGGTACGGGTTTTTTGTTGATAACTCTATCAAGCTGAGAAAATACCCCTCTATTTCTTTTTTTTTTTTTAAGTATTTTTATTACAAATGCGTGCTGGATTTTGTAAAAATATTTTTTAACTACATCTGTTTATAAGAGCACGAGATTTTTCTTCTTTATTCTAGTAATACAGTGGATTATATTGATTGAATTTTGAATATTGAAATAATCTTGCATCCTTGATATATACACCCTAAATGGCCATAGTATATAATTCTTTTTATATATTTCTAAATTTTCTTTGCTGATATTTTGCTGTGTGTGTGTGTGTGTATACACATGGAGTGAATTTATAAGGGATATTGGCCTACAGTTTTCTTTTGTTTTCTCCTGTGTGTCTGGTTTTGATATTGGGCAATATTAATTTGATCAATATTGATATTAATTCATATTAACTAATATGAATTAATATTAATGTTAATATTAATAATAATTTGATTGAGAACTGGTTCTTCTGTATTTGGAAGATTTATTTATTTATTCACTTATTTGAGAGAGGGAGAGAGTACATGAGCAGGGTAAAGGGCAGAGAGAGGGGGAGAGGGAGAAAATCTCAAGCAGACTCCTCGCTGAGCAGGGACCCTGATGTGGGGCTGGATCTCTTGACTCTGAGATCATGACTGAGTCAAAATCATGAGTCAGGGTGTACCTGGGTGGCTCAGTGGGTTAAAACCTCTGCCTTCAGCTCAGGTCATGATCCCAGGGTCCTGGGATCTAGCCCCGCATCGGGCTTTCCACTCAGCGGGGATCCTGCTTCTCCCTCTCCCTCTGCCTGCCTCTCTGCCTACTTGTGATCTCTGTCTGTCAAATAACTAAATAAAATCTTAAAAAAAAAAAAATCATGAGTCGGACATTCAACTGACTGACCCACTCAAGCATCTCTGGTTCTTCTCTATTTTGAAAGAAATTATGTAGAATTGGTGTTTGTTCTTTAAACATTTGTTGGAATTCTCCTGTGAAATAACTTGAGTCTGGAGATTTCATTTTGGAGAGTTTTTAATTATGAATTTAATTTCCTTGACAGTTTAGGACTGTTCAAATTGTGTATTCATGTTGGTTGAGTTGTGGTAGGTTGTGTTTTGTGAGGAATTGGTTATTTCATCTAATTTGTCTAATTTATATGTGTACAGTTTTCATAGTAATGTTTTCTTTTTATTCTTTTGATGTCTGTAGGGATAACCTTGGGGTCATTTCTGATACTGGTAATTTATGCCTTCCCATTTTTTTTTCTCTGTCAGTCTTGTTAGAGATATGTCAGTGTTATTTATTGATCTTTTCCAAGAACCAACTTTTAAAAATGGATTTTCAATATTGGTTTTCTGTTTTCAGTTTCATGATTTCTGTTTTTATTTTTATTATTCCCTCCCCTCTGCTTAATTTGGGTTTATCTTGGTGTTTTTCTACATCTTTGAAGTGGAAGGTTAATTATTGATTTGAAACTTTTACTCTTTCTAATGTATGTATTTAGTGCTATAAATCTCTCTCTAAGCATTGATTTAGTTGTATTCTACAAATTTTTGTATGTTATCATTTTATTTTCACTTAATGTACTGTATTTTATAAAATATTTACTTTGTACTTGAACTTTGGCTCATTGTTTACTTAGTTTTCTTAGTTTTTAGTGTGTTACTTAGTTTTCAAGTGTTTGGAGGTTTTCCTGTTTTGTTTTTTGTTTGTTATTAACTTTTAGTTTGAATCTGTTGTGATTGAGAAAACACTGTGTGTGACTTCAAATATAAATTCTTTTACATTTGTCAAGATTTGTTTTATGCCCCATGATATGGTCCATATTGGTAGATGTTCTTTAGGCGCTTGAAAAAATGCATATTCTGCTGTTTTGAGGTGATGTGTTCATTCGATGTCAATTAGACTTTTTTGGTTGATGATATTGTTGAGTTCTATGTCCCTGCTGATTTTCTACCTAGTTGATTGATCAAACATGGAGTGGAAGGTGTTGAAATGTTCTATTATACTTGTGGATGTGTCTGTTTCAGTTCTATCAGCCTTTTCTTCACATATTTTGTAGCTCTATTTTTTGGTGCATACACATTTAAGATTGTTATGTTTTCTTAGTTAATCAACTCCTTTATCATTATATGATGTCCTTGTCTATTTCACAATTGTTTCCTCTGAAACCTGCTTTACCTAATATTGAGCCCTTCTTCTTTCTTTTGATTATTGTTTGCAAGATATATCTTATTCCATCGTTTTACCTTTAACTTGCCTGTGTGGTTATATTTTAAGTGAATTTCTTGGATAGTGAATGTAAGTGGACCATTCTCCCTTGCCTCCACAACCCCATTCTGCTAATCTCTGTCTTTTGATTTGTATATTTAGACCATTTATATTTAATGTAATTCATGATATGGTAGGTCTTAAGCCTGCCATTTTATATGTTGGTTTCTTTTGGTTTTATTTTTAAATTTTTATTGTTTTTTTTTTTTTTTTTTTTAAATTTCTGTTTTCTTTTCTCTGCCTTTCTGTGGGTTACTTGAACAGTTTTAAAGATTTCATTTTGGTTTATCCTTGGTGTTTATTTTTGTACATCTTTGTAAAAGATTATTTAGATATTATGTTAAGTAAACATATCAACATATTCTGGTGTCATCATTTTACCAGTTTGAGTGAAGGATAGAAAACGTACCTTCCTTTATCCTCCTCCATTTATAATCTACTTGTTTTAAATAAGTCTTTGATATATATTAAGAGCCGCATCAAATAGTGTTAGATTTTTGCTTCAACAATTAAACATAATTTAGAAAACTCAAAGGGGGTAGAAAAACTACTGTATTTACCATATTATTCTTATCGTGTATTTTCTTCCTAATCTTTCAAGATTCATTCTTTTATCATTTCCTTCTGTTTAGAGAAGTTCCTTCAGTCATTCTTTCAGGGCTCGTCTTGGTGATAAAGTCTTTTTAGTTTTTTTCATCTGAGGATGGGATGTTGTTTTCCCCTTCATTCCTGAGGGATATTTTCACTGGATTTAGGTTCTATGTTTTCAGTTCTTCCCTTTCGTACCTATGCCACTTTCTTTTGGCCTCCATGGTTTCTGATGAGAAATCCACTATCATTAGAATTTTTCCCCCCACTATGGTAAAGTACAATTTTTCTCTCACTGCTCTCAAAAAGTTTCTTTTCCTTTTTCCTCTTTCTTTCTTTCTTTCTTTCTTTCTTTCTTTCTTTCTTTCTTTCTTTCTTTCTTTTTCTTTGTAGTTTCTAGTCTGTCATCTTTCTTTTCTCCTTTCTTTTCTCCTTCTCCTTCTCCTTCTCCTCTCCTTTTTCTCCTTTTCTCCTTCCTTTCTCCTTCCAAAGGACTCTTTGATCATATGAATGTTAGAGTCTCACCAACCCCTGAGGTTCTTTTATAAATTCTTTTTTATTATTTTTAAATTTTCATCTATTTCTTTTCTTTTTTTCAGATTGGGTAATTTTTATTGTTTTATCTTTCAGTGCACTGATTCCTCTGTCTCTTCTTTTCTGCTGTGGAGCCCATCATTGCTTATTTTACTCTCCCCCCCCCCCCCCAGGCACCCAGGCGTCTCCATCATTGCTTATTTTAAAAAAACTTTATTTAGGGGCACCTGGGTGGCTTAGTCAGTTAAGGATATGCCTTCAGCTCAGGTCATGATCCCGGGGTCCTGGGATCGAGCCCCAAGTTAGACTCCCTGCTCAGCAAGGAGTCTGCTTCTCCTACTCCCTCTGCCCCTCTCTGTGCTTGTGCTCTCTCTCTTGCTCAGATAAATAAATAAAATCTTAAAAATATTTTCTTTTTTTATTTCTAAAATTTACATTTAGTGCTTTTTAAATGTCTTCTATTTTTTTGTTGTTGTTGTTGTTGAGATTTTCTATTTTTTCATTTGTTTCACACATGGTCATGGTGGTTGAAGTGTTTTATGATGGCTCCTTTAGATCCTTTGACAGATAATTCTAACATCTCTGTTATCACAGCCTGGGCATGTATGGATTACCCTTTCCAATTCAATCTGAGATTTCTCTGGTACTTGGTGGGATGAATGATTTTGGATTGAAGTGGGAAGAGTTCCAGATTTTTCTCCCCCCACCCCCAAGTCTTCACTGATACCTCCCTCACTGGTGAGAGGGGTGTCTCATCTGTGTTCCCCACATGGCATCAACTGACACTGGGCAGAGGGGTAGGAGCACCTTGCTACTGCTGGGTGAGAGTGGGAGGCCACCTTCCCAGATGGTCTCTCCTGATACCGCGGGGAGAACCGTGTTACTGCTCAGCAAGTATGCAGGTCCTGACTCCCTATTACACTTTCTCTGACACCACCTCAACATGGGGTTTGGGAGTGGGTGTTTGGGAGTAGGCTCCCACAGCCTAGGGAGCATGGAAGTCGAGGTGCCCCACTCAGCCTCTGCTGGAATGGGGGACACAGCTTTTTCGTGTGGTTTGGCTCGAGGAGCGCTGTACTGTCTAAAGGTGTCCTGCCTTGCCAGGCTGCCCCTTTTCCTGTCCTTCGGCTGGAGGGAGCAGGCTTTCCTTGGGGCTTCTAAAATCTCACCTGTTGGCCTTCCCTGGTCGCCAGCTTCTTCAGCTCCAATCTGAGCTATAGGAGGGAGAAGAAAACCCAGAGTTCTCACAGGTGTGCCATTTCTTGGGTCCCGAGGTCCCTGGCCATGCTGCCTTCTTCTCTTCACCTTTCAGAATCTTCTTATGTTCCTTTCATATATAATGTCCTGGGTTTTGAGTTGTACTTAGATGGAGAAATAGGGAAAATTATGTCCCAGGGAGAAATCTGCAAGCTGAATAGGTATCTGAGGGTCTCAGGGAGATGTAGGAAACATTGTTTTATTCTGTAGCCACTGCTATGCTATTTGGGTTCAAGTGCTTGTGGGGAAATTGGAGCTTAGATTTGCAGCCCAGATCTGGTCCAGGCTCATTTAGAGGACTGTCCTTCTTTCCTCCCCTCCTCTTCCTTTGTAAGGGGAGAGGACAGTGGTGGTGTGAGACCCCCAACACACCCATTGGTGACAGTCATCCACCACGTCCAGCCACGATAAAGTTCATACTAACGATGCCTTGGCCCTGCTTCTAGCATTGTTTCCTTCCCTCCAGTGATGCTTGTCGCTCTGATTTTATCCTCGTAGTATCAATGAGGTCAACAAGCCAGGGTAGGGGGGTTTCTACCTGCCTTATCAGTGGCCACTGATAGGGAAGGCCAAGAGCTGGGCACATGTGGGTCACATTGGGGGGCCTGGGTGTTGGAGAGTTACTCTGGGAGAATGATCTTAGATCAGCATTGCTAAGGGCCAGAAGCTGTCATGGGAGTTGGGAGGTGGCAGGCCAAGATTTGACTGGCCACCTGATTGTCTTATCCCTTCAGAGGAGGACAGCTTCTGTGCCAACCCCACTTTTCCCATGTGGGCATTCTGAGTCCCCTCTCTCATCGCCATGGCCAGGGGCTCGGGAAGCTGCAGAGGAATCACAACCCTTGGGTGTACGGGAACGTGGTGGTGTCTCTGGGATGAGGAGGTAAATAAAAACACAACAGATCGTTTTCGAAACATCAAATAGAAATTGTCAACACAAACATGTTTCTGGACCTAGCAGCTGAAAGTGTGAATTAATTACGGACCTCTTAAGAAGCAGAATCAGTCTTCCTCTCAGCGACTAAAGCAGCTCTTCTGCCCAGCCCTTCTGCTCTGCGAAGCGGATTTCAGGGGCTGCTCTCTTAAAGGTTCAGGGGCTTGCGGAGGGGCGGGACACTGTACTGCAAACCCAGCTTCCCTGAAGCTACTTTGGTTTTGACAAACTGTACCCACGATCTTGGCTGGGGCTGGATTCCCATCCAGTGTTAACACGTCACTGTCAAAGGCCTGTAGCTTTAGGGGGGAGAAATGTTTCTATTGGTATTGTGAGTCTGTAAAGGATTCGGAAGTTGAGGTCCCTGGTCCATGTCAGGCCTGGTTTATCTTGCTCTGTGCACACACTCGGAGTTCTGTGGCCTGTTCACCATACGTGGGGCTGCAGTGAGCCACCAAAGGTCCCTTCTACGTGGACACGAGTGGTGAAAGCACTTCGCCCGGTGAGCGTGTCGTGAAAGATTTCTCATAAGGGTACCCTCCTTAACAACCCCCCCTCACCTATAGAGTACA